>JAWNNK010000287.1:0-10762 GCA_035045065.1 Hirtodrosophila trivittata
ATTTTTTGAGGGTATCTGCTAGCTGTTGAGCAAAGTTATATTAACATTAAGAAAATTCAAATTCGAACGGTGGAGGAGTTATACCCTTGATACTACTTACACCGTCTCCACAAGTAAACTCTAAGTCAATGACACCCGAAATATTAATATGGCCTGGCTTGCAGTCTGCGTTAATTCAAACTCAATTATAAGAAATAAACATAAATAAGAGCAGGAAATAGACAAATCATATAACACTTAGTCATTCCTGTGGTCAGCGTTCCAAAGTAAACATTAATAAAGCGAACCTAGAACCAAATGGCAATTCAATAAACATAGCAAGCCTAAATACAGATCAGTGTCTCAATGTAAAACATAGCCCAGATCAGCATCTAAATGTTAACATAAACAATAATTCAACACATACAGTAGCTTATAACCCGGAATTCCGATTCAGTTTGTAATCCCGCTTTGAAACGATACAACCATTGCAAAATAAAAACTCCAAAACCAAATTTAATTGTGTTGTGAATGTTATTGTGGGGTCTAACTCATATAAGTGGCGCATCCACTTTTATAAGAAAGAATGAAGAATTATTGAAACCAACAGTTTTGTGGATATGACCAAAGCACCAATTGAATTTCAATTTCATCTAAAAGTACGTTGAAGATGGGTGGCTTTACCTTTAGGCAAGTCATACGATTTTCTATTGGGTATGGAACGTGAAATATACCTTTTTTTTTATAAAAATATAATACAACTTTTAAATGACGTCAAAATACCATTCTTGTCGAAGACCCCTGTAGAAACGTGTATACTTAAAGTAAGTGAAATTGAAGTTTGATGTCTTCAATCAGAATTAAAATAGAAGAAAGTGAAATCATAAGAACCTTAAACCAAAATTTTTAAAAAGTTGTAGTACAAGGATGGTGACCAATTAACAAATACAAATTCGGTTGTTCATACTATAAAAACTATAACGGATCAACCAATTAATTTAAAAATTTACAGGTATTCATCAAAATATGAATAAAAAAAAACAAAAACCAAATAATAGAAATGGAAAAATATGGAATACTTCGAAAAAGCAGAATTAAATATAGATCACCCATATACGTGGTAAAGAAAAAATAGATAATACAGAAGTAAACAAATATAGATTATGTGTAGACTACAGGTGTTTAAACAATGTAACAGTTACAGACGAATACCCATTACCCATTATGGATTTTATATTAGAAAAGCTCGGCAGAGCACAATATTTCAGTACATTAGATCTTGCGGAAAGGTATCATCAAATTTTAAGAAGCAGAAGAAGATTTAGAAAAAACAGCATGTGTCTCACCAATGGGACTCTACGAATATGTTAGAATGCCATTCGGCCTACAAAAGGCACCTGGAACATTTCAAAGATTAATGATTATTGAATTACGGGAATATATAAATAAAATATGTGTAGTTTACCTTGATGATATATTAATATTTTCAGCAACATTAGAAGAGCACAAAAGGTTATTAGAAAAAATATTTAGGAAACTTCAAGAACAAACAAATCCAAGCCGATAAATGCTCATTTATGAAAAAATAAAATTTCCAGGCATGACATGTCTTAGCAAGGACAACCAGTGGCATTTGCATCAAGAACATTAAATAAACATAAAAAACACAAAAAAACGCAACTGACAAAGAATTGTTGGCCACTATTTACGCAGTAGATTATTTTAGACATTATTTATATGGATCAAAATTCCAGATTATAAGAGATCATCAACCTATAACATTAATAAAAATCTTAATTAAAAATATAACGGAAAGTATTTAAAAGACAAATAAGAAGATGGATTTTAAAATTACAAGAATTTGACTGCGACATTCAATATTTAAAAGGGAAAGACAATAAAGTAGCAGACTTTTTAAGTAGACTGGAAACAGCGATGCTCATAAACAAAGATAATGAAGACGAATCAAATCTCCAAATGTCAGACACCATGCATTCAGCAGACGAAAATTATCCAATTCATTTGTTTATAAAAGACGAAATAGTTAACAAACACAGAACTCAAATTGTAAAATACTCCGCAATAGATAATATCATTGTAACTCATGGTAGAAAAATAATAGAAATTAAGCCAACAGGTGAAACTTTAGATATTGAACAAAAATTACAAAATAGCATAAACAAATGCAAAATTGGCATATATTCAGAAGTACCAGACTCAGTATATTATAAAGTACAATGTATTATAATATACCTTTTTAAATATACCAAGAATATTAAATTTGTTAAATGTACGAAAAGAGCTATAGAAATAGAAAATTAAGAACAACTTCATAAACAAATAAACAAACAAAGCACTATATCATACTAAAGAATCCCTTCATAGTGGCATGAACGAAACATTCTATTCATAAATATAAAAAAATTTAAGAGAACTTATTATTTTGGTGATATTGAATTGTAGAAAATGCAGGGAAATTAAATTTGACAGAAATACACTTAAACCAAAGTTTGAAATTACTGAACCACCAGACGATAAAAATTAAGTAATACATATAGATATTTTCCATATTAAACACAGAACATTTGTAGCAGTCATAGATAAACTCACTAAATTTGCAACAGCATATAACATTAAAGATAGAAATTGAAGAGTAAAATTGCGTATTATATAAGAACAATTCACAAAGTTTGGTAAACCAAAGAATATTATAATGGATAATGAATTTAGATCAGAGCAAATAATAAACTTTTTAAATGAAGAAGACATAGAATTACATTTGAAAAACTAAATGCACATACTGGCAACGCAGATATAGAAAGACTACACTCAACTCTGATTGAAATTATTAACAGCGTAGAAAAAGACATCGCGATCGAAACAAAAATTCAAATGACCATAGGGGCATACAATAAAAAGTATCATACAACAATTAAATGCTCACCTAATCAAACAAAGAATGAAATAGATGCACAAGAACTACAGAAAATTACACAAGTAATAAATAATAAAAAATTATAAACGTGTTAGACATAGGGACGAACCGTACTTCAGATACGCAAATTTAAAAGACATATATCCTTGTAACATTAAAAGACCATTAAAAAAGGAAATATAATAATTTTTTTTTAAGTAGTAATTATTATTTTTTTAAGTAGTAATTATTTTTTTTTTTTTATATATATGTCGGAGAGGAACTTTGCTTTTCGTTTTCCATTTTTATATTGTCTCTTTATTAAATAAACGTAGCGAGTCCCAGTTGTCTTTTTCGTAGTCCTTTCTTGTCTGACTTTTCAGTTGTTGCTCTGCGCCACGCTTAGTCCATCTAGCTATCCCGCTAGGACCTCATATTTTTCCATATCCAAGACAATAACTCTGCCTTTGTCTTATTCATTTTTATTTATTAATATGTTACTTAACACTCACAATGTTGTTTAATATAGTTAATGTCAAATTTAACATTCTAATCTGTCTGCTTCACGACACGGCCTTCCTGACTATCACACGTCCTCGTGTGCATCATTCAACTCACACCAAAGAATCAGATTGAGCATCATATCTTGCATCACCAATCAAATTTTAATTTATTTCTCTTACTAATTTTTTTCTTTTCTTGTTTTCAAAATCTCCAAATGTTAGTTTCTATAGAAACTGGCCCATTTGGCATCGATCTTGTCTGTACATGGTCCACGGGCTCTTACCGCCCCTCTGGGACGCTATGCAGCTGCAGTCCAACACTTGATCAACCATCCGCCACAAACAATTTCATTCTTCATCGACGTGAACATTGATGCTTGGACCAAGCCGCATGTAAGATGTTCCCTGCACCCTCGGTGGCAGGGATAGATCGATGATTTACGTACTTTTGGGATGACCTACGTCTTTTTCACCGTGGTCACAATACTTTCATCTGGCATTTCGCAAACTTTCGTGCACATACTTGTAAATTATTTTATTAGCCATGAACTTTAATAGGTATCTATCAACTTCCAACAGCTCAATTACCATGAATGGCCCTTTGAATTTTGGCTCCAATTTAGTCTGATGACGCTCTCCTCATTTTAGCAAGACATGATCGTCCACCTTGTGCTTCACAATATTATTTTGCATATATTGCATTCTTATCAATGTTTTCTTTGACTCGAGTTCTTACATAATCAAGGTCAACTTTGGTTTCTTCATTTATGAGTAACATACCTAGTGGTCTGGCTTCTTTGCCTATCAAGAGCTCTAACGGGCTAAACTTAGTCGGCCGATTACTAGTACAATTGATAGCTTATTGCACATCTCCTAATGCCTTCTGCCATGATCTCTCTCTCGTCTCTACTGCTGTCAACATACTTTTCATTGTACTCATTTCCATTTGCACTTTGCCTGACGAGGGCTTCGAAATCTTAGTGGTCATACAACTCTCTACAAACTTACGGGTATATTTTGGCATATTTTTAAGCCGGTATTGCTCGTAAGCTTTGTCTAACGTTTTCTGCCAACCAAGATGCATTAAAGACTCATGAACATTGTTAATGATGGACCATTTAAGGGCGCGTGGAATGACAGGCCAACAGCGAGTTTTGCCTTTTTTCTGCATTTTGCGATATAACAATCCGCTTCTCAACTCATAAGTTTTCGCTATATCTTCCTGCATCTCACCGGTGTTTAGCTGTGCTACAATACCACTTACTTTGATCGCGCTGTTGTTCAGCAACTAGCCAATTGTCCGTAATTTCAACCAAGTCAATACGCACGTCAGTTACATTATTTATATAACTGGATTTACTTGGAATTGGATTAAAGGACTGGCTTCCCTTACGATACTCCAAATTGAAATCAAATGATTATAAATAAGCACTGTGCACTGTAAATTTTTGGAAATGCCGGTAAAGACGGAAATGTTTTACAGCATTGTACACCACCAGAGTTTCCAACTCATAGGAGTGGTACTTGTTTTGCGTTACTATGTACATACATTTACTGTATTATTCCTCCACCCTGCACATCTGCACTGGCGTCCGTGTAAAATTCAATTGGGCGTTCTGAATCAATGCTTTTTATTTTTAGGTCACTAGTTAATGCCTTAATAGTTTTTTGACGTATTTGTTCATGCTCCTCTTTTCAGGTAAAACCATTATTTTTATATGTCAACTTATACAATAGCTTCATTTGCTCGGCGAAACGTGGAATGAATTGTCGAAAGTAGGATGCTTGTCCTATGAACTGCCTTAGTGTTACTGAATTACGATTAGTTAGTGCCGACAGGGCTTTTATTTTTCTAGCATTTGGCTTCATCTCACCATTTTGTTATAAAATAACCGAGTTATTCAATTCCTGTTTGCAGAAAAGCACACTTCTTTACTTCTTTTTCAGCCAAAAAAGCAAAGCGAGGAAATCAGCTTGTCGCGAATGCCATTCTTTCGGTCAATTCAGTTTGTATAGGAATTTGATAAAAACCACTGGCCATATCTAAGATTGAAAAATTTATTCCATCACGCATTCTATTAATCTGGTCAGAAATTAGTTGAAACGTATATTTGTCTGACACTGTATTAGCATTTAGCTCCCTATAGTCAATGCATAGTCTATTACTACCATCTTTCTTTTTTACTAAAAGCATTGGACTGGCAAATGCCGAGCTCCTCGGATGGATCACTTTAGGATCTAAAATCTGCTGTATTTTTGTTCTTAGGAGATGCTTTTCATCCTCACTAATTCTATAAGGGCGTCGTTAAACTGTTTTGTTGTTATCCAACAAACGAGTCTCTCATGATCCAGTTGTGATACGTCTTTTCGGTATTTCATTTATAAAGTTGACCGAGTATTTTTCTAGTATGTTTATTATTGATTGCTTATCGTGCTCACGTTACACAACATTGTTATTAACATATTTTATTATACTGTTTTCTACTGATTCATTGTGAACTACATTAACAGTTTTGGCATTAACAACATTTAACATTTTCTGCTTTTCCTCTTTATATTACCACATTATGATATGTTTTACCAGCAATCTTGTCATTTAACTTCTCCTTGATAAATGGGCATTCAGCACCAGATTCGAAAAAAAATTTAAACAGCTCACCATACTGATGCATTACTACCTGTGGCTCCGATACTGCACACACGTTGATTCACTTCACAATGTTAATATTTGTTGTAATTGCACTCTTGGTACAAGTAGACGTAAAATGTCTTATTTTGCCTGTAACATGTCACACCAGACCTGTCTCGTCCAGTAACCGGCTTTCCATACGATTGCTTTGTTTTCATTTCGCTCTTTTCGTCTGCAACCCTTTTACGACAGTCCAAGCTTGCCACAATGATGACATTTAACTTGATCTTGCATCTTGTGTTTATCCTTTTCTGGGCCAAAATACGATCCAGAGCATTCGACTCGCTTGCCAAATGCATATGCCTTTAATTGCTGCTGCATTTTGTTGCGCTTCCTCATTGTTCTTACTTGACGATCTGAATTGCCATCAGAAGCGATACTACTATTTCTGGTTCAGCCATTGAACTCCAATTCGTCATCAACGAAGTCACTACACCGCTGCAGTATACTTACGGGCACTAGTTTTCATTCAGTCGCCCATTTAGCAAGTTGATCAAAATGGCGCCAGGCGTCTCCATGCTCTCAATCGGTGTTTGAACAATTCTTGAAACTGCAGCTAGGTGATTCTAACGAAGCAAATTTGCGATAGCCATTGGAATGCGCTTCCAGTTAGTGATTTACTTACCGTCATCACCAATGCACTGCCCTCCAGTGCAAAACTGCAAATATGATTTTGATAGAGCATCTATTGGAGGGTAGTGCACGGGGTTGAACGTAGGCATTGTGCGTTGTTGTTGTTAACAGCGTTTGTATGGCCTTCAACAATTCTAAAAACTTTCTATTTTGTGCTGTGGCGATCCCACTTCTGATGTCGGAGAGATACTTTGTTTTTCGTTCTCCCTTTGTATACTGTCTCTTTACAACTGCACCACACTCAGTCCATCTAGCTATCCCGTTCGGACCTCGCCGTTTTACATATCCAAGACAGTATCTCTCCCTTTGTCTTATTCATTTTTATTTATTTATATGTTACTTAACACTAACAATGTTGTTTAATATAGTTGATGTCAAACTTGACATTCTATTAATCGTATAAATGACACTATCGATGGTACACTAGGCTACATGTCGTACCAATTCAGGAAGAAGCCGCATACGTACCCATACCTATTTAATCAACAGAAATTGTTAATGAGACCATTATTATATTACACAATATTGATATTAATCAAATTACTAAAATAATTACTAAAATGGAAAATAATATAAGAGACATTAAGATATCAGACAAAGAATTAATCATTGATGAAATATACCTGATTAAAGCAAAAAGCAAATCAATTACACCATCTTATTGAGTAAAAAGAGGACTTTTCAATAGTGAAGGAACAGTATACAACTGCCTCTTTCGAGTAATGGATAATGAATATAGAGAAGACATACTTGAACATCTTGATATAATAGTTCAAAATAATCATGTACTTGTCAATAATATGAATCAACATATTATTCATATTAACACACATTTCGACGAAACAATAAATAAACTAATAGATACAATATTACAAAACAGAAATATAATACAATTATTTGCCTGAAAAATGAATGAACAAAATAAGCAAATGATAAGTAAAATAGTTTTAAGCGATCAGATACCAAAACTTAAAAACATTAATAAAAAAAAGCTACAATCAAGAAAATATAGCTTCAGCAAAAATTAATATATTTTTGCCAGAAATTTTTAACAAAAGACGAAATAGAATAATTCCAAATAGGCTTTACAAAATCAAATTAATTAGAATGGGCATTTTAAGCTATAAAAATAATACTATCATCATGGCTGTTGCGTGCCAAGAAGGCATTTATACACCTTAATAGAACTTTATATCATAAATAAGTAAAAAAGTTAAGTAAATAGTGTTGCGCCTGCCAGTTTACGTACAATGATTCTTCAAAATTAAAATTAATCGATTTCTTTTGGTATTATTTCTATTGGTTTATATGCAAGTCTGATTATGGTAGAGCTGCAGAGTTGCTACAAGTTTTTTTCAGTTAAATTCAAAATTAAAATTATTTCACTACATTCCCGACACCGTAAAACGATCATGCCGTTTTACCTAACACGTCAAGAATAGCCAACTTTGATATTGGTCTCTTCAATATGCCTGTTGAGGTCTGCACCTCAGCAATTCTGATTTGCCCGTCTTTAGCTTGTATAGGTTGAACAACTACACCTTTCCAAGAGCCTCTAGCTTGGCTTTCATCACAAATTAAGACTACATCTCCCGCTTTGATGGGCTTAGTAGGTGTAAACCATTTGGTTTGTTTGGTGACCGTGGGTAAGTATTCTCTGATCCACCGTCGCCAAAAAGAGTCCCTTAATTGTTGAGCTATACGATACTGCTTACGAAAGCAGAAGCTATCATCCGCTCCAGGAGTCTTACGTAGTATTTCATTAACAATTGGCTCATCATTTTGGTGGTGATATATTCCAGGATAGTGTTGAACGATCAAATTGGTCAGTCTGTGACCCTTTGGCAGTATGATAGGCTGACGCGCTCTTTGAGATAATATTGTGGCGTAATCAAGCTTCCCATGTACGCCAAGTACACCATATTCATCTAATTTTGGTGACAATGAACGCTTGTGACTGAGCGAGCTTACACAGTACCAGTTCAGCCTGACGTAGCTCCACTAATGATAATTACGTACGTATCTAGAAAAACGCCCAATGTCAATCAATGACTCCTCACTTATAAATGAGATGATTTTTCGCCTTTCCATTAAGTCATTGATGGAAATTGTCAGCTTTTCTTGACATGGCCAGAGTGATTCTAGCTCCAACAGAAAGTCTGGTCCCCTGTCCATATCGTCTATGGTCATAGCTAATATTTTTGATTGTTTTAGTAGCCTTGTCTGTCGGGTTGAGTTGTGTTGGTACCCAGCGCTAGTTGCTTTCGTTTGTCGTCTCTAAAATTTCTAGTTTTAACGGTGCGCATCTAGTTTTGCCAGCAACAAACGATATTTGAACTTTGTTTTCATTAATTATGCGCCCGTATGCAACTGCTGCAAATGCTTGCTCACTTGCATCGACGAAAACGTGAAGTACAACAATTGTGTTCTGCAACAAAAATTTTGGTGAGTAACATCGGGCTATTTTAAAATTTTTTACATTATTTAGCTGTCGTAGCCATTGAATAAAGCGCTTATAAATTTTCTTTGGTATTAGATCATTCCAACATATACCTGTACGCCGCATGTCCTGCATTAATACTGTGTACACGTTTGACTTCTTTACTAATGTGATATGATTTTTGCTCTGATGTAAAGCTGAACACAAAGTAATCGACGTAGTGGTTTGATTGAATTGCCTTGATGATCTCGTCTCTATTTTCGGTAGCATAATGCGCATTTATATATGTTACATGTTAAGCACAACAAGGGGAACATGCATCACCTGCATTTTGTAGGTTTCAATGATATGCTGAGTATTCCCCTGTCGCCATAGAAAAACTTAATGAATCCTGATTTTCCTCTCTGACTTTGACTTGCAAGAACATCTCCATGATGTCGGCACATACTGCAATTATACCTTGCCGGAACTGAAATAAGATTTGCGTTAATAATGGATTTTCATCTGGTTTTTTCAACAATTTAATATTTAGGGAAGTGCCGTCTACAGTAGCTACCGTATCAAAAACAAGTCTCATCTTTCGGCTTCGACTTTTGATAGTAACCCTTTGTTAACCAGATTCATTACATTCGTCTTGTTTCTCTGTATTGAGAATCTTATTCATGTTGGGAATTCTCGTTGAGAACTCGTTCAGTACAGACGTATTTTATTAACGCTGCTATTTAATTTCGTGTTTTTACATTTTCTGTGCTTCTTAATTAATTGTGTTAATCAGTTTTTAATTATTACTATTAAGCTTGTTAGCTTGAAGTGTAAAGTGTAAAGTTTGTGCCGTTATATTTTTTTTGGCGCTTGCTTTTGTAATCCTCTGTGCGTGCGTTTGTTTTTGTTTGTGCTCTTTGTTGCACTGCGCTCTCACAGACTATTTTATTGCATTCTTGCTCATTTGTTTGCGCACGAAGCGTTGATATTTTCGGCAATTTTACTTTGTGGCTTTTTTGCTGCACTCTGTTGTTTTTGCTTGTCTCTCACAATTTGTATTTTTGCTCTCTTGTCAAAGCGCACATCAGTGCCGAATATATTTCGCCTTTACAAGACTTTTGTGCGCGTGTTTGGTTTGTTTTTCTTGTGGCTTTCGCTCAACCGATCTCCAATCTCTCGCGTGTGTTGTTGGGTTTTTTCGCTCTCTTGTTTTAGTTTGAGTGCTCAATACTTCAGCAATTCAATTTTTCGGCTTTATTGCTGTGTTGTTTTTTAGTGCTTTGCTCTCTCAAGCTTTTTCCTTTTCTCGCTACTTTTGAGTGTAACTTGAGTGTATTTCACTTACTCTATATATTTTTGAGTGCACCTCGTCAAGTTTTAATCGCTATGTCATGCTGCAAGATAGGCTGCAAGCTCGTTAATGAGTCGCCCCAACAGCAATTTGTCCATTGCTGGCTTTGCGAGAATATTATGCATCTTAAGTGTGCTGGTATTAATACTCGCGATTTTGATAAGCTTTTAAAAATTAATACAAGTTCAAAAAAGATTGTGGTGGCTCGAGATGGTCATGTCCATCTTGCTTCACCATGCAATTCAACTTTTCAAAAATGTATGTATGTAAA
>JAWNNK010000288.1:0-25694 GCA_035045065.1 Hirtodrosophila trivittata
TGGCTAGGGAAATGCAGCAGTTATACGCCTGGCGCACGACCAACAATGGTGCACCGCCAAGTGAGGCGATCCGTAGGATGGAGAGGCAGATAGCAACAGGCAGATGGCAAGTTAGGTGGGACGCAGCAGCCAAGGGAAGGTGGACGCATAGGCTAATCCCCAGAGTAGACGAGTGGCTGAATAGGCGAGGAGAGGAACTTAACTTCCACGTTACACAGTCCATGGAGGGTATAGAAAATATTTGCATAAATTCAAACATGAGGAGACCCCAGTCTGTCCGCACTGTCCGAATTTCGACGAATACCCGGAGCATGTCCTTTACCAGTGTGTGAGGTATCGGGCATAAACTCAAGTGATTCCTCCAGTAGAAAGCTTAATTTGGTTAATGCTGGAAGAAGAAGGTAATTGGAGAACTATAACACAAGCTCATTGTTCAGATTCAGAGTGATCTGTGATGATCCGAAAGGGAGCTTCAAGGTGAGGCTTAAGGCCATCCACCCCTGTGCAATAATACTTAACGGGAGTACCGCAGGGGAGGGGACGTGTGTGTGGGGTTGGCTTAGAACGTAGGCGTCTTGTCATATCAATATCTGGTATGGCGGCGAATCGTGCATGCCGGTGGCCCGGGCCATCGGTATCATTGATGATTTCAATCTCTCGTAAATAAAAAAAAAAAAAACACACGCACGCGTAGAGGAAGACAAACGGGGTAAGTGGGGAAAGGAGTCAGAGCCAGCGAACAATGAGCAACAGATCTAATAACCAACGAATACCCAACTAGGAGACAATCTTCAGGGATAATCAGGGGAACCAAGGGATCAGAGCCAGCCAAGCGTAACGTATACACAAACTCAACTGGGGTGATAGAATCGGACTGGGGGTTGAACTAGATCCACCGATCAATGAAGTGCCACCAAATTATGCGGTGCTTGTTTTGAAATAGATGTGTCCCAATGACAAGGACACGGTCGTAATATCGGAGGCTGAGGAGGTAACAGAAAATAACGAAAACTTAGGGGTAACAAAATCGGATGATAAGGCTGAAATATATGATGTGGGACAAGCTAACCACAATGAAGCAAAAGAGACCACAAATGAGACCAATGGTCGGAAATTAACCAAAGTGTGGGACATGGACTTGGAAAACGAGGGCATCACGTTAAAAATATCAAATAAAGCTACAAATTAACATTATACAATAGCTTATAAATGATTAATCATAAAACCAATAATAACAAAACGCAACCTAAATCATCATACCAACACTATTAACACTACAAGTTAAAATTATATAATCATTTATAATAAATAAATAATAAAAACAACAAGAATAGCAACAACCACAGAACAAGTTGACGTGGCACAAACACAGCGCACACACACACCCACACGAGGCACAACAACAGCAAAGCACACCACAGCCACGCACGCACACAAACACGCACACATGGAAGAACAACTGACCATGTGGTGAACGGTCTACTGAATACCACCAAAGCAAGCCATAGCTTGTCGTAAAAGGTGACTAAATGGCACGGGGATGTTCTGCTCGGAGGCGACATGACCATTAACCCGGAAATAGTCAGCTTGATTCCTTTTCGTGACAGTTAAAGCAGCACGGATAGGAACTCCAAAACCGTGGGTGCCTAGCAAAGACGCGAAGGCGACCCAGTCCCGTGTGGTGAGCGGTCTTCCGAATAACACCACAGCAAGTTATGGCTTGTCGTAAGAAGCGACTAAACGACACGGGGATGCCTACTCGGAGAAGAGTCCGGTTGGCCGGATGACACTGCCATTAACTTGGCAATGGTCAGCTTGATTCTTCTCAAAGTAGGAAAGGCAGCTCGAACCTCCAGCAGGTAAAACCTAGCAAGTTTCAAGACGTCTCCTGACTAACGCGGATCCGGCACTGCACACCCGACCAGATATGGGCGGTTGTCAACCCTTTGCATGGCCTTACTGCTTGCATAAACAACCATGGGATCTTGTCGCGACTGTACTACGGCCTACGACAACGGCTTGCGAGCTGGGACCCAACAGCCATGTTTTTAAACTCAAACACCCTGAGCGAATGCTCAAATGAAGTCCCCAATCCATTTGCGAAAAACGGTAAAATTGTTAGGTCTCCAGTAGAGGAGGCACTACCACAGCAGGCGACAGGAGCAATGCCGACTAAGCCGACGATCCCCCACCCAACAACGTAAACAAAGCGGAAGACAAACGGGATAAGCGGGGAAATGGTAAGGCTCACAGGAGCAATGTTGGGGCTAAGCTTGGTGGGGATAGGGTAGCGTGGGGTTGAAAGTAATAAGTGAAATAATGTAGTAGGGCGTTCTCCTTTTTATGTAAGTTATTTAGGGACCCTTTACCCCCTCCTCCTTCGAACTGCTTGCCGAGCTTCTAGTGGTTGCGTCCCGCTGACTAACAGGACTGGGTGGGTGTGCAGAGATGTACTCAACCTGGCATTCATTTTGGTCTCTGGTAGTCAGCTGACAAGGTACGAAGACCGCTCTTCCCCACCCCTTTCGACTGGACTTAGAGATAGGCGGATCGAAGTTGATGCGCTGAGAAGTACCCAACCCGGGATCCATTGATATCTTCCCCCTCCCACAAATCAGACCACCTTTCCACTCCTCCTTTTCCGGTCCCATTACCGGGTAACGTAATTGACCTGAGGAGCGCGCAGAGAGGTGTCCCCTCGGCGCTCTTCGGCGATTTATCAACCCGGATCCCGATGATGGGCCGGCCTTCCTTCTCCTGGTGGCACTCCGGATCCCTCTTTCACCCCTGGCCGACCAGGAGACGGAGAGGGCGACCCGGATAACCATAGTGGAGTGGGATGCGGAGTTAGACTTCAGGTGATACCATAGGACACCTTACCAGAATCTCATCATTCCCCATTTTATTGTAGGTGTTCCCTGGGCGCGACTGAGCATGCCCCAGAAAACTACATAACAGATGTTACCTAAAAATGTACATGCAAATGTTTAAATTAATATTAATTTGCTTAAAAGTATCCCGTATAATGTTAAGATTCTGTGCTTTGTCATATACGGTTGTGTTTTTATTGTGTTTTACAATAATATTTGTTTCTTGTGACTTAATTATTCGTTTTTAATTTAATAACTCTTATTAAACTTTCAAACTAATGTTTTATATGGTTTGTGTTATTTGTGCTTTAAAGTGTTTAATTATCTAATAATTCTTTATAACAATATTAGTTTGCTTGCTTGAAAGTTTTGTTTTTCTGCTTAGCGTATTTGCACCAATTGTTGATCTGTCGTTAATTGTTGTTATTGTCAGTTTTGCGTTCTTGCATTTCTAACAGATTCCCACTCGAGCTCTTTTATCTATACATTATGCCACTAAATCTAATAGCAGACTAACAGCTGATTGTTGTAGCTGCTTGTTTTGCTCACCGCTCTTCCTCAGATTATGCGCTCTTGATCATTTCCTAACTTGCCTAGCTTGAATCAATATGAAAGCACTGCGTCCCGGCGTTTGTTGTGTTTCTTTTTATCTCAGTATTCACATATGTACATATAAGCTTGTTTTTGTATTTTTCTTTTTTCCCTTCTGGAGCAGTGCAATTGTACTATTACATTTACTTTGACCATAATTAGTTTGCTTGGAAATCATGTCTGACTGGTTCATCAAAAACTGTAAATTTCAGTCTGACTGTTAGGCTGAACTTATCTATTGTTGGATATGCGACAATAAAGCACATGTTAAATCTGCTGTTTACGCAACCAAACTTAAATATCTCAAATAATGCATGGTGACTTCCAGACCTTTGGTAATAATTTTAATAATTTGAGCTGATAACTGTTATTTCTTCTACATCAGTCTTCCAGGCAATGCCCAAAACTTTAATGCCACGACCTTTAACTGCAACTGGTCCGGTTTCTCAAATATGAATCCTTTCAACCACATAACTCATACTGTTAGCAGCTTAGGAGTTTTATCTTATCTCGCCTCCTATGGGAAGCTCTAAGAACGTGGTGACTGATTCGTCTGTTAACAATATTAGCTCCCCCCAGAGTTTGTCAATTACTGTCTCATACGAGTAATTTCATTGATCTGATTGATTTAAATTTCGATTTAGTTAAACTACGAAAAAAAGCTTTTTTAAAATTAGTGTTTCGACGGAAGCACTATTTGTTGCATTGCCTTCTGAGTCAAGTAGAAGAAATCGGACGATTGCCGATTGCACTGCCTCGAAACTCTACTAGCGCTTCATTATCCAATAATTAGCCAAAAAACTAGTTCTTCTTCTATCCTATCAAACCGTTAAAGGTCTTAAATCTATACTTAAACTGTATTTAGATAGTTTTTCCTTTAGATCTAATATAATTATGTTTACTGAAACCTGGTAAAAGCTCAAAATTTCTGATTTGTCTTTAATTTGCAACAAATACACCTCTTTAATATGTGATCGTCTGTCGCGTGTGTTCTTACTGCTATAGATAGTTATCTTTTATGGCATTCTTTTTATTCAGATTGCACAGACTGAAATTTCTGTTACTCATTCCATTTCGTCACTATTTTCTAGCAATGATTACCTCTTTATGTTTGTGTTTGGTGACTTTAATTTTACAGATGTGGTATGGTGTCTTAACACATGTCTCTCCAAGTATTTTGATGCCACATCTCACATACCACGAATTTATCAACTCGATTTTAGAGATGTCTCTCTCTCAAATTAATCCGATTCGAAACTGTAATGGTAGTTTACTTGACTTTATTTTTGCATCGGATCCATTTTGTAGTACCGTTGTACAAAATTGTCCCTTAGATGTCCCTGAGGACCCATTTTATTCTACATTTGACATAGTTTTTGAACTACCTACATATGAGCCTGTTTTTTGAAGTAACTCGGCCAGAACTAACTGGTCGGAACTGTACTCTTGAACTAACATAAACAATGCCAATTTAATTTTTCATAATGTTATAAAATCAGTTTTTCACCATTGCGTTCCTGAAAAATTTCCCAAGAGCACTAGTAGACCTCCTTGGTTCTCTATAGAATAAGCAATGCTCAAAAATGTGAAGTCGCGACATTATAAAAAACTTAAGAGCTCGAAAACTCCTTCTGATTTTTCTCGTTATGTTATCGCTAAGTCATATTTTGTTGTATGTAATTTGCTTAACAGCCTAGGCAGTCATACAACTCTGTAAATACTAAACGCAGAACTCCCCTACTGCCTTCGTCTGTTTTTTATAAAAACATGAAAACAAATACTAATCAGGCTGTAGCCGAAATTTTTGCAGAATTCTTCCAATCAACTTATTCATCTTCTAACTTTTTCTGATTCTCCTTATCCTTATACCTTGCCGAAATCTAACTACATTTTTAGTCCTGTGATCTTAAAAAGTTCGTAACATAACGAGCTTAATTTAATCGAGCCAGGCCCAGATGGAATACCACCATGTATACTGTACTGATTCTCTATGTAAGCTCTTGCTTAAATTATTTGAATTGTCTGTTAACTTGTGCTCGATGTTAAGAACTATAGGGGTATATCCAAATTATCCGCGATGCCTAAGGTGTTTGAAAAACTGATAACATCTCAACTACAACACTTATGCACCTCTATTATTTCACCTTGCCAACATGCTTTTGTAAAATTGAATTATACTTCCACTACCTTAGTTTAGCTTACCTCACGACATTCTTAACTTTTGAGCCCGTTGTGACTAAACTCATAGCTTTGCTGAGTGATATTGTTGGGTTTTTTTTTGGCTCTTCCCAATCCTCTCAACAACAAATGTTGTATTATTTAATACATTTATTTTGAATACCCCAATCAATAATGGTATTTATGTTAAGTCTATTATAATCGTTTTGAGCCAAATTTTTATTCGACGGAATTTTTATTTGATCAACTATTGTTGATAATTCATATAAATAAATAAAAATATAATACGGAAAACTGAATAATCAAATTAACAATTACTTATAATACTTTATAAAAAGAGAAAAATAATTATTAGTAGTATATAAATAATTAAAGACAAAAAAAGACAAATAAAAGTTAAAGAAAAAACAATAATGATAAGTCAAAACTTGGATTCAAACCTACAATCCTTAGCCCAACAGCTATTCTACGAAACGGCCATGTATAGTATATTGTTTTACCTTTCTCAACTAGGTTCAACACCGAGAAGAAGAAAACAGTCCATATGAGCAACGATGAATCACTCTCAGCCTCCGTAATTTTCGAGTTAATAGAAACACAACTCAACTTTTTTGGTTAGTGGACACAATATTGAGTCAGATAGGTTTCGCCCTTCTAAGCAGATATTGTTTTTGGAGATAGGAAGAGTTAATATACCCAGGCGAATAGCCAAAATAAGCGAACCAAACTTAGTGAACTAAGCGAAGGATTTTACTGTTTTCTTGCCTTTAGACTCGTTTTCGCTTTCGCCAACTTACAGCCAAAAAACGTCTTTAAAAGATCAAAACCCTGGACATGACAAGCTTTTCTAAAATATAACTCGTTACCATATAAAATAAAAAATAATGTTTTTAATACTTACTTTTGATGACGTCTCACAATTTTCGCCAAATAGCACGACAAACTCCAAAAAAAGAAAATGTAAATCTTTCGTCTAAATGGCATGTATGGCATGGTTGTAACTATGGCAAAAAGCCATGGAATGTTCTTTTTCCATCAGTTTATGTCGCTTTTAAATCGAAGCTCTTAAATATTTTGAATTCAAGTGATACCGAAAGTTTTAAACAAACATGTCAATAAAAAACCAACTATGTAAAGTGGGCATAAGTCTTCAAGTCAAGCCCGTTGTCACTAAATTAATAACGTCGTTTTTTTAACCTAATTATAAATAAATTAAAAATTATAAATAATTATAAATTATAAGTTTGTAGTGTACTATAGTGTCAATATAAACTCCGCTATGGGTAAAACAAAACATGCGCTATGCGATTTTCGTATCCACTCCGTGCTAACAGTTGGGATGGCATGCAAAGCAAAATACTTGTCATGCCACTTCTTAAAATTTTTTTTCGGTCCAGTTGGCTGAAGCAGACCAGCACAATGGTTAGTTTTTGTTGATTTAACTCTGTGACCAGTAGCCCACTACCCTGCATAAACATCAACCTTGCTAGGTGATCATCGTCTCCATTATAGAAGCAGCCGTAATGGCTTGAAAAAAAGTTTAGGCTGGTTGAACCATGTAATTGTACCTTCAAGCAGTTTAACTTATATTCTTTTACAAGCATAGAATTCAATTGAACCTCTTTTATGTCCCTTAGAACTTCCTTTAGTTCCTGAAGACTGCTGAATAAGTCTGTAAAACTGTCGCCAAGCTTATCAAAACTTTCCACGAACTGTGCTTGCAGCGCATCAGTGGATGACAGTATCATCATCCTTTGGTCGCGCTATATGTACTGTCTCTGGCAGACCCGCAAACCAATCTACGTACAAAATGTCAATTGTGCGTGGGCACTGCTGCATCAGACGTTCACAAGATACGTAGTGGATGACAGTATCACACCTTTGGTTGCAGCTGTATGTACTGTTTCTGGCAGACCCGCAAAAACCAATCTACGTACAAAATGTCATTTGTGCTTGGGCACTGCTGCATCAGACGTTCCACAAGATACGTAAGTTCACCGGCTATGGAAATGCATTTAGAATTATTGGGTATTGGGCTCTGAACTATGGTGCCGCCATTTTGTGCAACCAGTGCCTGCAGTTGATGCTTGCTGTGTTCTTGTGTACCGCTTAATATGCAAAGAGAGAGTCATTTTCAAATGCCTTTATATCATAACGAATTTTGTAGGCAGTTAATCCAAGAAGATTGCGTTGTGCAGGTGACATTTGCCGCGTGCGTACTGTTATAAAGTCCTGGAGATCCACATGACACGCATTTAGCTTTCTTATGCCACAGCGACCCTGGGATAATTTTTTAATAAAAATTGGTATTAAGTTTATCCACCATTATTTGAAATACCTGGCACAATTTAGTTTATTCCTGCAATGTCATGCACTCGCTCCAAGCCTTATCATCGCGAATAAGTTGAGTACGTGGAAAATGTAGCGATTTGGGTGTGATGTAGGCACAATTGGGCGCCAAATCGGCTGCCTTCACCTGCAGTAAGATAGATTTATCCGGATGAATCCAAACATCGGGACAGCCTGCTTTTTCGCTATCTTTATAGTGATACCATAGTGGTGGTGGTTCTGTGATGGTATTGTGCCAGTGAGGACTAAGCTCATAATATAGAACGTAGCGTTGACGCGTATTACTTGCTACACAGCCGGTGCTGTAGATATCAAAAGGTTTACCGTTAGTATTCAACACAGCTAACAAAAATGAATCGTTAAAAGTGCGATTGCGATTATAGAATCCGCCAATAATAAGCACATCAAACTCTGTTATCAGGTCTTGCATGTACTTGATCAGGAAAAACATAAATAGGTTACTAAAAAAGTGTTGAGTTAAAACAAGACTTCAGTTCTACTCACATCCGCTTTGTCCTTGTACCATCCGCCGCCTACGTGTACGCCTGGCTTATAAATTGGATTTTGCTTCTTGAGCACAATGCCCTCTACATTGGAATCTAGGAATTGTTGGTAGAGTGTTTTAAAATTTTTTAATGATTCAATCTTATGGCCCGTCATTATCTGGAGAATGTCCTGTTGCTCGCTTACGAGTTTGTGCAGCTTATATGCCCGCTGCACGTATGTCATATCCAATAGGCTTTTTTTTTTCATACGCGATTAAGCACTCATTGCTGATGGTTGTGTTTTTTCTGCATCGCTGTGTGTCAATTGTGGTCAAAACAAAATCTGTTCTCCACGCCTAACGGTTAGTGCCGCCTAACACAGGCGCCTATTCGGTCTAAGCAAAAACAAAATACACAGACAACTTTGTGAACTCTCGCTGCGCACGCAGTTATTGTGAAATTATAAAAAAAACAAAATATTTTGGGCAAAGTAGCCAAGCCATTACTTGAGTAAATTTTTCTTGATCTTTTTACTAACACTCATTATGTCTTGCTGTTTTAAGTCGTGCTCACTCAAAGTGTCTGAGTCAGCTCAACCTTAATTTATTTATTGTTGGTTGTGTGACAATATGATGCACTCTGAGTGCGCTGGTTTATCCGGACGAGACTGCGATAAAATTAATAAACTCAGTTCCGCCTCGGCTAAGCCAAAAGGCGGCATTTGATGGGCGTGCCCATCTTGCTATGTTATGCAGCGCGACTTCAGCAAGATGTACAATATGGTACGCAATCAGTTTATTAAAATGAGCAAAATAGCGAAACGACTGGCGAGCGAATTTGTCTCAAACATTAAATTGCTTAGTCAATTCAAATTTGAGCCGCGTCGTACAGAAGTAGCTGAGCTTTTAACTGTGCCCGTACCTATTTCTATTTCTCCATCCCCCACCCTAAATTCCTCTCCTAACATATTAGACATTCCCCCGGTAGTTTCTCTGTCTCCTTCTCCCAGGTACATTCCCAATTCCACTCCGCTTTTTACGCCTGTTGCGGCACCCACTGCTCCAGTAGTTGATCCATCACCATCTACTGGAGCTGTGGCGAAAGCTATTAGATGTAAAAATAAGCACTCCCCTATCCCAGCTCCTTCTAATGGAGTAAGTCCCCCTTCTTTACTCCCTACTCTATCTGTCATTGCTCCTCGTAGACAAGTTTTTGTGTCTAGACTATCGGCTGATACAACTTGCGAGTCGATAGTTAGATACATAGCTAGTAGATCTTCTGCAAGTATATCGGTTACCAAATTTAACTTCTCTACTCCTAGAGAAATCTCTTCTTTTAAAATTAACGTATCTTCAGATGTCTTTAACACTATATGTGACTCTAATTTCTGGCCTCCACACATGATTGTTCATGAGTTTAGGCCAAAGAAACGAGCGCATCCTTCTCCTGTAGTTCTTCCTACTAACATTGCACAAAACTAATACTAGCGTATCAGAATGTTAAGGGGCTTAATTCTAAACTTAATAATAAGCTTTATGTAGACAGCCTTTCGTTTGATGCTTACATTATTATCTTTACTGAAACCTGGCTAAAGCCCGAAATTTCAGACTTTTCATTGTTTTGCAATAAATACACATCTTTTAGATGCGATCGTTTGTCGTGTATAGGAGGTGGTGTCCTTATTGCCGTAGACTTTGATCTTCTATCAGAATCTATTTTATCTCCTTGCCTAACTAATATTGAATTTATTGCCGTTAAAATTATATATAAATATATTTCTATATATATAACGTGCTCTTATATTCCGCCACAGTCCGATTTGTCTGTATACCTGGAGCATATTTCTGCTTTTGAGTCCATTTCGTCACTACTTTCTAGTAGTGATTACCTCTTTGTATTTGGTGACTTTAATTTGCCGGATGTGTTATGGTCTGATTCTCCAAAAGTTTTGATGCCAACCACATCTCACGAATTTATCAACTCCCTTTTAGAGATGTCTCTCTCTCAAAATAATCCGGTTCGATACTGTAATGGTCGTCTACTTGACCTTATTTTGGCATCGGATCCTTTCTCTAGTTCTGTAATACAAACATGTCCTTTAGTTGTCCCCGAAGACCCCTATCATCCTACTTTAGACTTAGTTTTTGAACTGCCTACATGTGAGCATATTTGTTCTATTAACCCAGTCGTTAAAACACGCTGTTTTCGTAAAACAGATTTTGTAAAACTTAATTCATTACTTTTAGAAACAAACTGGTCGCAACTGTACTCTTGTACTGACATTAACAGTGTTACTTCAATCTTTTATAATATTATAAAATCACATTTTGACCAATGCGTTCCAGAAGAGCTTCCCAGGAGAACTAATAGACCTCCTTGGTTCTCTAAAGAATTGGCAATGCTTAAAAATGTGAAGACTAGATATTATAAAAGATTTAAGAGTTCGAATAATCCTTCAGATTTTTCTCGTTATGTTATAGCCAGAACAAATTTTGTTGTTTGTAATTCGCGTTGTTACAATAACTACCTTATTCGTTGTCGTTTGCAATTTGCTCAGAATCCTAGGCAGTTCTACAACTTTGTCAATACTAAACGAAAAACTTCCTTACTGCCCTCATCTGTTTCTTATGAAGACATGAAAGCAAATACTGATCAGGCTTCAGCCGATCTTTTTGCAGAATTCTTCCAAACTACTTATTCATCTTCTAACTTTCTGCCTAATTCCCCTTATCCGTATACCTTGCCGAAATCTAACTGTATTTTTAGTCCTGTCATCTTGAAAAGTTCGTTACTTACCGAACTTAACTTAATCAAGCCAAGTTATTCACCAGGCCCAGATGGAGTACCAGGATGTGTACTTAGGTACTGTGCTGATTCTTTATGTAAGCCCTTGCTTAAATTATTTGAATTGTCTGTTAACTCGTGCTCTTTCCCAACCATTTGGAAGGAATCATTTATAATTCCTCTTCACAAACATGGTTCAAAGTCTGATGTTAAAAACTATAGGGGTATTTCCAAATTATCCGCGATGCCTAAAGTGTTTGAGAAGCTAATAACATCTCAACTACAACATTCATGTAGCTCTATCATTTCACCCTGCCAACATGGTTTTGTGAAATCGAAGTGTACTACCACTAACTTACTTGAGCTTACCTCCCTTGTTATTAAAGGTTTTCAGAACAAAAAGCAGACTGACGTAATTTACACAGATTTCAGCAAGGCTTTCGATTCCGTTAACCACTATCTCTTGCTTAAAAAACTTGGAACTATCGGATTTCCACACAGCCTTCGTATGTGGATTTCCGAATATCTTTCTTATAGAACCCAAAAAGTTCTTTTAAATCCTCACTGTCTAAGCCTGTCTTTGTTACCTCTGGTGTACCCCAGGGTAGCCACCTTGGGCCTTTACTTTTAAATTTATTTATTAACGATCTCCCGTCTATTTTCCTTCACTCCTATGTACTAATGTACGCCGATGATGTGAAGCTGTGCTTATCATATAATGACAACAACTGTCCTTATTTATTGCAATCGGACCTGGATTTGTTTTTTGGTTGGTGTAAATGCAACTTGTTGTTTCTAAATTGCTCTAAATGTAAGGTTATGTCATTCTATAGAAGTACGCCTCACACATTAAATTACATGCTCGACCGGGTTAAACTGGGTTCCAGCTACTGATTTGCCTTCATACCACAGTAGATTGCAATTAATTAACCTCCCATCTCTTACTAGCCGTCGCATGATGCTGGGAGTTCTATTTTTACATAAATTAATAATTGGCAAAATTGACTCATCTCTGCTATTGAGCCAAATTAACTTTTCTGTAATTTTGAGACGTACTCGTAACTTCACACCGATTTCTCTAAATACTTGTAATACTAACTATTCTCTGTATGAACCTTTTCGAGTTCTCTGTGTTGACTATAAAAGACTTTTTCGAGTCTTCAACTCAGAATCCTCTTTTGATACGATTAAGAACCATATCCTTAACTTTTTAGCACGTAGTAACTAGCACTAATTTGCTTTACTAATCATAGTGGGTTTTTCTGGGTTTTTCCCAATCCTCGCAACAAATGTTGGATCATTTAATACTCTTATTTTGAACACCCCAGATATTAACTTAAATTTTTTATTTAAATATTTCATTTTAAATTTAAATTATATTTTTTCAGTTTTAATTTATATTAAGAATTGTAATTTTTTGGTCGACTGTTAATAGTTGACATTAAATAAATAAAAATAAAATGAAATAAAAATAAATCAGTCAGCTTCAAACATAACTATAAGTAATGGTGGCAGAAAAGTACACGCTGCTTTGATCTCTGGAGCAGCTCCTTGTAACAATCGGTTTGCAGCACTAGCTGAAAAAGCTGAGGCTGTTATGCAAATGGATGAGGTTTTTGATGACGTCGAAATTCTACAAAAGGTAGATGACACGCTAATTAAAAATCCTACCAGGAAACCACCAGCCATTTGTTTGCCTGACATTACCAGGTTAGACATGTTGGAACAGGTGCTTGAGGTAGTGGACCCTCCACTTGAATATTATGTAAGAACATCTAAATTTGGAGTGTCTCGTATATATGCTAGTAATGCAGAAATGTTTAGAGCCATTATACAGGTGTTAACACAACAAAATTGTGAATATTGGCATCATCAACTGCGTGAAAATAAATCATTCAGATTGGTGCTAAAGGATATCCACCCCAACGTTTCAAAACAACAAATTTCTTATGCCTAAACAGATAGTGGGTTTGAAGTTTTAAACATTTATTGCCCCAGGAAGCCAGACTGGCGAAACGTTGCCATCGCTGAGGACGATAATGAGCAGGATATTAATGCGAAAATAAGACAACATATGTTCTTCGTTAATCTCAAACGTTCCTAACGTTTTAGAAGCCCTTAAAATAACCCAAATTGGCAAACACAGGGTAACTGTTCAAAAGGCAAAGCAAAGTAAAGAACTGGTGCAATGCTTCCGTTGCCAAGATTTCGGGCATACTCGTAACTATTGCCTTAAAAAGCCAGTGTGTGGCAAATGCTCTGGTGATCACGTCACAAGTTCCTGTCAGCTTGCAATGTCTGATACAAATGTATGCGCAAATTGCGGAGATGACCACATTTCAAGCTTCAAGGGCTGTTAAATAAGAGTTGAGCTCGAAAAGAAGCTCAAGCCGGCAGCAAGGCTTCCAAAGCATGACCATCCGCGCTTTGGAAATAAAACCAACAGGTCCAATGTTCACACTACGGGCGAATTCATTCCGCATGCCGTTGTCAAGAACGGTTTCTCTTATGCTGACATGGCTAAGAAAAATACTAATCTTATTACTCCAGCCAAACAAATGGATAGAGGCACAAATAACTTCGCAGAAAAAGAAATCAGCGATAAACTTATAGCCATGAAAATAGCCATAAGCGATTTAACCTCCAGAATGGATCAAATGTATAAGATAGTGTATGAAGCGTTGGACGCAAACAAGGCCTTCCGTGACCTTACTCAACACCTAATCCCAAAATGAACACCCCAACTATAAAAATCGGATTATGGAATGCGCGAGGATTGGCTAACAGCACGAACGAGCTGAGGCTATTCCTCGACGCTAAAGCAGTCGATGTCATGCTGTTAACGGAGACACACTGTTGTGTTCAAGACAAAATATACCTGCCGGGATATGTAATCCACCAAGCCTTTCACCCCAGTGCACTGCAGTGGCAGCCGAAAGGGTGGTTCAGCTGTTATCATCCGTGCTGGTATTGCACATTCACAAAATGCACCAATTTTGCGCAGAGACGTGCAAATGGCAAGTGCGAACGTGCAAACTAATTATGGTACAATAACACTCGCCTCAATATACCTTCCTCCAAAAGAGCCATGGACAATGACGACTTTGTAGATTTAATTAACTCCTTGGGTTCACGATTCATAGCTGGCGGCGAGTTTAACGCTAAACATCCATGGTGGGGCAACATCAGAGCGTGCACTCGTGGTAAGCGACTGCAAGAGGCTTTAACCAGTGGCTCCTGTCAAGTTCTAGCATCCGGAGATTCAACGTTTTATTCCTACAATACTCAGCTCGCGCCGTCAGCGTTGGACTTCTTTTTATTCAACGGTATCGACTGGAGTAGACTCACAGTTGCAGGCTTTTCGAACTTACATCTGATCATTTACCAGTAATGCCTACATTGCACTACTCGCCTCAGTTCAAGCCCCGCAGAGAGTGGCTGCTCCCACCAGGCTCCTCTATCCAAGTATTCAGAGCGGAACTTGACAGCAGAATAAACCTCAACACCGAAATCCATGTTCCAGAGGATGTTGAGGACGCGGTTTCGCTGCTCACGAGCAACATAAGACACGCAGCAGCAAAAGCTGCCCCTAGGACCCCATTATGTTCAAGCCATCACCCTAGAACACAGTTGAGCCCCATTGCCGCCGCTCTCCTTTCCCTGAAAAGAAGGGCTAGAAAAGAATACGCCAGAACAGGAGACACTCGTGTGTGGCAAATTTATAAAAGACTGGCTAATCGACTCCAAAAGGTACTCGCGAGAAGCAGACAACACCAGATAGATCCTATGCTGGACGCGATGCCAATTACTCGCTTTGGAAACTAACAAGCCGCTTCAAGAGACAAGCTACTGCGAAAAGCCCATTAAAGGATTCAAAAGGAGGATGGTGTTATTCCAATCAGCAGAAAGCCGAGATATTCGCTAGCAACCTACAGTGCAGATTTCAGCCTTTAAGCTTGACATCGGGCTACATGCATAGTTATGTTCAGAGTATACTTGACAGCCCAGGATCATCCTGGATCGTATTTTGCTGATTAAAGAATTGGCACAGGCGATCCCTAAATGGCAGTTTGGCTTCCAGAAACGTGATGGAACCCCGGAACAGCTACATCGTGTGGTCAACTTTGCCCTGGAAGCGATGGAGCAAAAAGAGTATGCTGTGGCGGTGTTCATGGAAATCCAACAAGCCTTCGACAGAGTGTGGCACTCTGGCCTCCGTTGTAAACTAAAGAATCTACTAACTCCACAGCTCTTTCAGATAGTTAGCAGTTTTCTGGACGAGAGATCCTTTTGCGTTCTTGTTGACGGCACCAAATCGACAAGGCGAGCAATTTGTGCTGGAGTACCACAAGGCAGTGTACTAGGTCCCACTCTTTACACTTTATATACTTCGGACATGCCAACCTCTGAATGTGTAACTGCTGTAGAGACAAACGATGTGTTACTAGCCACATATGCTGATGACACGGCCGTGCTAACTCGGAGCAAGCAGATTAACACTGCGGCAAGTGCGTTGCAGGAGTACATTGACTGCTTCTCTGAATGGGCCTCCAAGTGGAACATTGGCATCAGCATCAGCAAATGTGCATGCGTTACATTTACCAATAGAAGAGGCACTTGTCCAGGCAAGCCGGCCTACAAATATCTTGGCGTTGTCATGGACAACAAACTTACTTTTTCCAGACACATAACGATGGTCCAGCATACGGTCCGCAGCAAAGCAGAAAGAATATCGTGGCTGCTTTCTGCTAGCAACAAATTATCAATTCGCAATAAGGTGACGATTTAAAAATGCATACTAAGTCCAATCTGGAAATACGCCCTTCAGGTTTACGGGATTGCTGCTAAAAGTCACATGAACAAGATCCGTGTGACCCAGAGCAAAATCCTAAGAAGAATATGCAGAGCGCCCTGGTATGTGCGCACTAGAGACATAGAGCGAGACTTGGAAGTCCCCAAAGTAGGCGACGTGCTGCAGCTAGTTGCTGCACAATATGCAGAGCGTCTTGCGGCACGCCCTAATGTACTGGCGATTGAAACGTTTTCATCCTAAGGACCTGCCCACCAGGGACATAGTCTAATAAATATCTAATTAACATATATAATTAAAATTAGAACAAAAAACAAACAAAGATATTTATATACATATGTAAATGATAAATTGGGATACCTGCTAGTATTATAGCATTATTTAGTTATAGTTTTACTATACAACTAGTCAAGCTGCCACACAGGTAGCAGAATACCAGTTTAAATAAATAAATAAATGATTTTTTTTTTAAATGTGTATTTTATTATTTAACAAGTGTTCTGCTACCTAAGTGGAAGCTTAATCAAGTTGTAAATGGGAAAGTAAAGATAAGAAAAGGGAAAAGGCGTACAAATGGAGGCAGATACATTGCAACAACTTTAACACTTCCACCGTTTGTCAGTACATTTACACCTGCTGCTTGTATCTTTATATTTGAGATGGGTTCATTTTGCGTGTGGGCAATGCTGGATCTTATAAAGACTGCCGAACAACTTTTTGCGGTGCCACTGGGGTGATTTGCGAAGTACTGGTCATATCCAGGAAGATATATATTTAACACAGGGCGCATATGAGTAAGCAAAAAGTTAGGTGAATTTGTTTGTAAAATTAAAAATATTTATTTATTCTTGTAAATCAATTTCATCCCCTTCAAAGTAATTCCCTCCCGATAAAATACACTTATGCCAACGTTTTTTACAACCCTCGAAACATGCCAAATAGTCCTTTCCGGTATAGCCATCAGCGCCTTCTTCGATTCAGCTTTTGTCTCCTACTCAAACGACCCGGAGTGGTCTCTTGAGTTTTGGGAATAGCCAGAAGTCACACGAAGCCAAATAAGGCGAATACGGTGGTTGCGGAACGATATGCGTCAAATGGTCACCAAAAAAGAGTGCAGTGTGAGCCGGTGCATTATCGTGATGCAAAAACCAAGATTTTGTTGGCCCATAATTCTGGTCTTTTTAGACGAATCGCTTCACGCAAACGACGCATAACGCTCAAATAATATTCCTTATTAACAGTTTGGCGAGGTGGAAGGAACTCATAGTGCACCACACCACGAAAATTTAAATCGAAAATTCACCTTACTTTTTGCCCACAGTAGTATGCTTAAATTAATATATTTATTTGTTAAAAAAATCCCGTGTAATGTTAAGATTCTGTGCTTTGTCATAAACGGTTGAGTTTTTATTCTGTTTCACAATAATATTTGCTTTTTTTGTGACTTAATTATTCGTTTTTAATTTAATAACTCTTATTAAACTTTCAAACTAATGTTTTATATGGTTTGTGTTATTTGTGCTTTAAAGTGTTTAATTATCTAATAATTCTTTATAACAATATTAGTTTGCTTGCTTGAAAGTTTTGTTTTTCTGCTTAGCGTATTTGCACCAATTGTTGATAGTTTGCTTGGAAATCTTGGAAAGTCTGACTGGTTCATCAAAAACTGTAAATTTCAGTCTGACTGTTAGGCTGAACTTATCTATTGTTGGATATGCGACAATAAAGCACATGTTAAATCTGCTGTTTACGCAACCAAACTTAAATATCTCAAATAATGCATGGTGACTTCCAGACCTTTGATAATAATTTTAATAATTTAAGCTGATAACTGTTATTTCTTCTACATCAGTCTTCCTGGCAATGCCCAAAACTTTAATGCCACGACCTTTAACTGCAACTGGTCCGGTTTCTCAAATATGAATCCTTTCAACCACATAACTCATACTGTTAGCAGCTTAGGAGTTTTATCTTATCTCACATCCTATGGGAAGCTCTAAGAACGTGGTGACTGATTCGTCTGTTAACAATATTAGTTCCCCCCAGAGTTTGTCAATTACTGTCTCATACGAGTAATTTCATTGATCTGATTGATTTAAATTTCGATTTAGTTAAACTACGAAAAAAAGCTTTTTTAAAATTAGTGTTTCGACGGAAGCACTATTTGTTGCATTGCCTTCTGAGTCAAGTAGAAGAAATCGGACGATTGCCGATTGCACTGCCTCGAAACTCTAAAAAGTCTTAAATCTATACTTAAACTGTATTAAAGTAGTATTTCCTTTAAGTCTTCGGCTGCCTTCACCTGCAGTAAGATAGATTTATCCGGATAAATCCAAACATCGGGACAGCCTGCTTTTTCGCTATCTTTATAGTGATACCATAGTGGTGGTGGTTCTGTGATGGTATTGTGCCAGTGAGGACTAAGCTCATAATATAGAACGTAGCGTTGACGCGTATTATTTGCTACACAGCCGATGCTGTAGATCTCATAAGGCTTAACAATACCGTTAGTATTCAACACACCTAACAAAAATGAATCGATAAAAGTGCGATTGCGATTATAGAATCCGCCAATAATAAGCGTATCGTTTCTTGCTCTTTTTTCAAAAATATTGATAAAGATTCTCATCATTGGAATATAAGAATTGTTGGTAGAGTGTTATAAAATTGTCTAAAGATTCAATCTTATGGCCCGTTATTATCTGGAGAACGCCCTGTTGCTCTCTAATTAGTCATATCCATAGCCTTTTTCCGTTCAGATACAGCAGATCAAAGACAACAAAACTGGTATTAGCTTATTAGAAAAAAAATGCAAATGGGAGTTGAAATAAAGCATCGCAACGGAACGGACGTGGTCGTCTATTAACAGGAAGGGTTACACGTGGACTTAGACAACGAAGGCTTTTGCGGCACCAACTAACACATTAAAATTTCAATTAAAATTACACATTAAAAATTATACAATAACTAACTGATAAATTAATAATACGAACAACACAATCTAAACATCCTACAAACGACACGGGCACAAAACAACACGTAAAAATTAGCAACCACTACAAGTTAAAATTATATAATAATTTATAATTAATATAGGCCATAGCTTGTCGTTAAAGGCGACCAAATGGCACTGAAGCGAGGTAGCTCAGAAGCGAGATAGCCATAAACCCGGCAATGGTCAGCTTAGAAACTGTCCGTGACAGTTAAAGCAGCTCGTGACCCCCGGCATCAAGCCAGATATCCCCCGGATTGGAGCCTCACACCGGTGAGCACCCATTAAACACGATAAGGCGACTGAGCCAAATTCCAGTATGTCTCAGGGATTGACCACTGGACGCTCCTTACTGAACTTCCAACCCCTGGGCTGACGTGGTACAGTATTCTTACACTTCAGTAAGCGGAGTGATATCTGGCTGAAATAGCTGTTAGGCTAATGCTGTACCCGTCTCCGTCCCACTAAAACCTAGCAAGTTTCCAAGAACGCTCGTTGGTTAGTCACCACTCAGTTGGTGGTACAGACCCAGATGACACTCTCCTGACTAACCAGGATCCAGCACTGCACACCCGACCACATATGGGTGGTAGAAAACCCTTTGCATGGCCTCACTGCTTGCATAAACAACCATGGGGTCTTGTCGCGACTGTACTACGGCCTACGACAACGGCTTGCGAGCTGGGACCCAACAGCTATGTATTTAAATTCAAACACCCCGAGCGAAAGCTCAAATGAAGTCCGCAACCCATTTGCGAAAAATGGCAAAATTGTAAGGTCTCCAGGAGAGGAGACACTACCACAGCAGGCGTCTCTGTGTAATTTCGGTAAACAGATCGTGTTGCTAGTGGAGATGCAGGATGGATATAGGCGCCGATCCATCCACCCTCCCATGCGGGAGTGTATAGAGTGCATCAAGGATCTGTACGAGTTGGAAGCTATTCAGCTACTCGACGACAGAGCCAAGGCCACTGTGAGGACGCACCAGTCATCACAAATTAACCACTGTTCAGAACAGTGGCTGGATGAAGGATGTAGGTGTGCGGGCCCCGCAAACAAAGCGTTGTAAGGGACCGCCGGCTACACAGGCCTCTGGTGGCCTACCATCCACACCTCAGCCACCCGCGAGTCAGATGGATAATGCCTGGAAGAAGCTAGGAAAGAAGGGAAAAGGCATTCAGGAGAAGAGCCATAGGGTGGTCTGAGAAGACTCGGCCAGACGCCATTATAATAACGGTGAAAAGCAAGGAGAGCTATTCAGAGATCCTAAGGAAACTTAAGGCAGAAGAAAAGTTTATGGGCTAGGACAGGCAGTAGCCAGGTAAGGAGAACCCAAAAAGAGCAGCTCCTCCTCCAGCTAAATCAGTCAGGAAAAGGGACATCAGCGTTTCGTACGCTCCTGTGAGAAACCCTGGGCGACCAGGTGGAAGTCCGCTCACTCTCCCATAAGGCTATAATAGAGTGCAGGGACCTAGATTAGGTAACGTCCAAAGAGGACATTCGTGAAGCTCTGTTTACCTTCGTACTGCCTACGGGGTACCCAAACAGCGTCTATAAAGATGACAGCAGACACTGCCAAAAAAAAAAACGTCCTGCCAATAGGTAGGCTAAGGGTGGGTTGGGTTAACTCCAGACTTCGGGAGAGTACACCCATAACCAAATGCTATAGGTTCCTCGAATTCGGACACCAAGTGAAGCGAGGTAGACCTATCCAGTTTGTGTCGGTGGTGCGGAACCGATGGCCACCTAGCAAGGGACTGCCAGAAGGAACCAAACTGTATCTTTTGCAGGGAAAAGAGTTTAGATGCGAAGCACATCGCAGGCAGTGAAAGGTGGCCCTCTTTTAGGAGCGCACTTTCTAAAAGAAAATGAAGTGAATCCATTCAAACCTCAACCACTGCGCGGCTGCACATGATCTTCTGATGCAGACATCGAGAGAGAAAAATACTGATGTCGTTATAATCTGCGAACCCTACAAGCCTGTTAGAGATAGCGGGTGGGTTGGGGGTAAAAATTGCAAGGTGGCCATATGGTGTCTGCCAACCCTACCTCGCGAAATAGATACCAGCCACGCGGAGTATGTCAGGGCAAAAATAAACGGCATTACCGTATATAGCTGCTACGCACCACCAAGCTGGAAACTTCACCAGTTTCCAAACATGCTTGAGGAAATTTCGGAGCACGCACGTAGCAGAGCTCCCCTCATCATAGCCGGTGACTTCAACGCCTGGGCGATTGAATGGGGAAGTAGGATTACAAATGCTAGGGGAACCTGTCTCCTGGAGGTGTTTTTGTCACTTGTCCCTGTGTCACCACATATAAAGTAGTAACAAAAAAGCCAATTCGCGCCTCGGGTATCATGCCCAGACGCCCTCAGCACTATTGTCAGTGCCATGTTCCCCCAACGTCCTCACAGAGAAGTGGCGATCTACCATCCCATCTTTGAGAGCGTTCCACCCGTTACTTCTGATGAGCTAGCAAAGGCAATCAGGCGTATATGAGTCTAAAAGACCCCTGGCTTAGACGGCATTCCAACTAGGGCCCTTAAGTTGGCGATGTCATTACGAGGAGATATTTTTGTAGAAACATATACCAAATGTCTGGAAGAGGGAGTTTTTCCATCAGTGTGGAAATGGCAGCACCTTATCCTCATCCCAAAAGGGGACAAGTCGATCGATGACCCTTCAGCCTACAGGCCAATTTGCCTCCTCGATACGGCTGGGAAGGTGCTGGAGGGGATAGTTTATAGCCGACTTGAGAACCTAGTCGAGGAAAGAGAGGCAATTTCCAAAGCTCAATATGGATTCCGCAAAGCGCATTACACAGTAGATGCTATCAAAGCAGTAGTCGACATAGCAACCAAGGCGATTGAAGGAATTAGATGGAGGTGGAGCGATAAGGAGTACTCTACAGTTTTCACGTTGGACATTCGTAACGCGTTAAGCTCGACCTGCTGGACTCGCATTCAAGCAGCTATCGACCGGATCGGAATTCCAATGTACCTCTCGAGGATGATATCCAAATATCTGTCTGACAGGGTACTGCAATACGATACGGAAGATGGCCCCAGGCGTTACAAAGTAACGGCAGGCGTTCCGCAAAAGTCGGAACAAGGACCACTCCTATGGAACTTAATGTATGATGAAGTACTCAGACTGCAGCTACCAAAGTGTTGTAATCAGCTTGATACCTTTTCGTGACAGTTAAAGCAGCACGGATAAGAACTCCAAAACCTTGGGTGCCTAGCAAAGACGAAAAGGCGGTGAGCGGTCGTCCGAATACCACCACAGCAAGTCGTGGCTTGTCGTAAGAAGCGACTAAACGACACGGGGATGCCTACACGGAGAAGAGCCCGGTTGGCCGGATGACACTGCCATTAACTTGGCAATGGTCAGCTTGATTCTTCTCCAAAGTAGGAAAGGCAGCACGTAACATCCAGCAACTAGCCAGGTATTCCCCGGTTTGGAGCTTCACACCCGTGGGCATCTAATAAATACGAGAAGGCAACTGATTCAAATCCCAGTATGTCTCAGGGATTGACCACTGGACGCCCCTTACTGAACTTACGATCCCTGGGCCGACGTGGTACAGTATTCTAACACTTCAGTAAGCGGAGTGATATCTGGCTGAAATGGTTGTTAGGCTAATGCTGTACCCGCCTCCGTCCCGCTAAAACCTAGCAAGTTTCCAAGAACGCTCGTTGGTCAGTCACCATTCATTTGGTGGTACAGGCTAAGATGACACTCTCCTGACTAACGCGGATCCGGCACTGTACACCCGACCTAATATGGGTGGTTGTCAACCCTTTGCATGGCCTCACTGCTTGTATAAACAACCATGGGATCTTGTCGCGACTGTACTACGGCCTACGACAACGGCTTGCGAGCTGGGACCCATGTTTTTAAACTCAAACCCGGAGCGAAAGCTCAAATGAAGTCCGCAATCCATTTGCGAAAAAGGGCAAAATTGTTAGGTCTCCAGTAGAGAAGACACTACCACAGCAGGCAACAGGAGCAATGCCGACTCAGCCGACGATCCCCCGGAGCAGCTCGTCGCTGTGTGATCTTGATAAGCAGATCGCAGCTACACGACGACAGGGCCAAGGCCACTATGAGGACGCACCAGGCGTCACAGACAATACAACTATTCAGAACAGTGGCTGACCCTAAGAAGAAGCAGGATGTAGGATGTAGGACTCTGTAAACAAAGCGGATGACAAACGGGATAAGCGGGGAAATGGTAAGGCTCACAGGAGCAATGTTATGGATTAGCTTGGTGGGATAGGGTAGCGTGGGGTAGAAATGTAGTAGTTTTTAAGTAATAAATGAAAATTAATATAGTAAGGGCGTTCTCCTTTTATGTAAGTTTTTTAGGAACCTTTACCCCCTTCTCCATCGAACTTCTTACCGAGCTTCTAGTGGTTGCGTCCCGCAGACTAACAAGATTGGGTGGGTGTGCAGAGATGTACTCAACCTGGCATTCATTTTGATCTCTGGTAGTCAGCTGACAAGGTACGAAGACCGCTCTTCCCCTCCCCTTTCGTCACGACTAAGAGATAGGCGGATCGAAGTAGATGCGCAGAGAAGAAGAAGGACCACCTTTCCCTTTCCTTTCCGGGTAACGTAATTGACCTGAGGAGCGCGCAGAGAGGTGTCCCTCGGCGCTCTTCGGCGATTTATCAACCCGGATCCCGATGGTGGGCCAGCCATCCTTCTCCTGGTGGCACTCCGGATCCCTCTTTCAACCCTGTCGACCAGGAGACGGAGAGGGCGACCCGGAAAACCATACTGGAGTGGGATGCGGAGTTGGACTTCAGGTGATACCATAGGACACCTTACCAGAATCTCATCATTCCCCATTTTATTGTAGGTGTCCCCTGGGCGCGACTGAGCATGCCCAAGAAAACTACATAACAGATTTTACCCAAAAATGTAATGTAAATGTTTCACTTAATATTTATTTGCTTAAAATATCCCGTATAATGTTAAGATTCTGTGCTTTGTCATATACGGTTGTGTTTTTATTGTGTTTTACAATAATATTTGTTTCTTGTGACTTAATTAATCGTTTTTTATTTAATAACTCTTATTAAACTTTCAAACTAATGTTTTATATGGTTTGTGTTATTTGTGCTTTAAAGTGTTAAATTATCTAATAGTTCTTTATAACAATATTAGTTTGCTTGCTTGAAAGTTTTGTTTTTCTGCCAATCGTATTTGCACCAATTGTTGATCTGTCGTTAATTGTTTTTGTCAGTTTTGCGTTCTTGCATTTCTAACAGATTCCCACTCGAGCTCTTTTATCTAACTTGCCAAAATCTAAACACACTAACAGTGATTGTTGTAGCTGCTTGTTTTGCTCACCGCTCTTCCTCAGATTAGCGCTCTTGATCATTTCCTAACTTGCCTAGCTTGAATCAATGTGAAAGCACTGCGTCCCGGCGTTTTGTTGTGTTTCTTTTTATCTCAGTATTCACATATGTACATATAAGCTTGTTTTTGTATTTTTCTTTTTTCCCTTCTGGACCACTGCAATTGTACTATTACATTTACTTTGACCAAATTAGTTTGCTTGGAAATCTTGGAAAGTCTGACTGGTTCATCAAAAACTGTAAATGGCAGTCTGACTCTTAGGCTGAACTTATCTATTGTTGAATATGCGAAAATATAGCACATGGTAAATCTGCTGTTGATAATAATTTTAATAATTTGAGCTGAAAACTGTTATTTCTTCTACATCAACTTTAATGCCACGACCTTTAACTGCAACTGGTCCGGTTTTTCTAGATATGAATCCTTCAAACCACATAACTCATACTGTGAGCACCTTAGGAGTTTTATCTTATCTCGCCTCCTATGGGAAGCTCTAAGAACGTGGTGACTGATTCGTCGGTTAACAATATTAGTTCCCCCCAGAGTTAGTCAATTACTGTCTCATACGAGTAATTTCATTAATCTGATTGATTTAAATTTCGATTTAGTTAAACTAAGAAAATAAGCTCTTTTAAACTTAGTGTTTCAACGGAAGCAGGTAACACTATTTGTCGCATTGAGAGGCAATTTCCAAAGCTCAATATGGATTCCGCAAAGCGCATTATACAGTAGATGCTATCAAAGCAGTAGTCGACATAGCAACCAAGGCGATTGAAGGAATTAGATGGAGGTGGAGCGATAAGGAGTACTCTACAGTTTTCACGTTGGACATTCGTAACGCGTTAAGCTCGACCTGCTGGACTCGCATTCAAGCAGCTATCGACCGGATCGGAATTCCAATGTACCTCTCGGGGATGATATCCAAATATCTGTTTGACAGGGTACTGCAATACGATACGGAAGATGGCCCCAGGCGTTACAAAGTAACGGCAGGCGTTCCGCAAAAGTCGGAACAAGGACCACTCCTATGGAACTTAATGTATGATGAAGTACTCAGACTGCAGCTACCAAAGTGTTGTAGGTTAATCGGATCCACAGACGACCTGGCCCAAGTAGAAGTAGCCAAAGAAGTAGCAGATGTTAAAACAGCCGCCAATAAAGCCATTAAGACAATAAGTGTGTGGATGCAGAATGCCAGCTTAGAGCTGGCCAGACATAGCAATGCTTCCTTTATTTAGCGGGTACGCAACCAATAGATTTTCT
>JAWNNK010000291.1:0-14926 GCA_035045065.1 Hirtodrosophila trivittata
ATGGGACGCATGCATAAGCTTATCTGCATTTGATCTCGCTCTCCCACTGTTGGACAGTGAGCGCGTATGCAAAAGCTTATCTTGCATTTAATCTCGCTCTCCCACTGTTGGACAGTGAGCGCGTATGCAAAAGCTTATCTTGCATTTAACCTCGCTCTCGCACTGTTGGACAGTGAGCGCGTATGCAAAAGCTTATCTTGCACTTAATCTCGCTCTCCCACTGTTGGACAGTGAGCGCGTATGCAAAAGCTTATCTTGCATTTAATCTCGCTCTCCCACTGTTGGACAGTGAGCGCGTATGCAAAAGCTTATCTTGCATTTAATCTCGCTCTCCCACTGTTGGACAGTGAGCGCGTATGCAAAAGCTTATCTTGCATTTAATCTCGCTCTCCCACTGTTGGACAGTGAGCGCGTATGCAAAAGCTTATCTTGCATTCTATTGGTTCAACTTTTGAGATGAGCTCTTCTGTATTCGTGGGCTGCCGTTGCTTATCTCTGTTCGAAGCGGCCGAGTGTTGGCCCCGATAGCGGGTTTCCCGCTGCTTGCCCTGAAGCGCGTAGCTTGTTTTAAGCTAACTATACTACTATGTAAAAAATAATAATTCTACATTGCCGGTTCCATGCCCTTTGTATTTAGTTTATGTAAGGAGGATTTGACTCCTTACAATGGTTATAAGATATAGTAGGAGTAAAGATAAAGTTAAGGGCAGGACTATTATAGGGATAAGTTGAATTAAAGGAAGAAGGTGAAAAATAATATTGGAAAAAGTTGGCGAAGAGATCAACTGTAACGGAAGCGGTGCTACCTTTCTCTAACCCCAGAAAAAAAATATAAAGGTAAAATTGAAGATTTACGTTTCAAAATTACAAAATTAAAAAACGAAAAAACTGTATTTGGCAACAAACAAAATAATTCTCGTAACATACAGAGTTTAAGAGGGAAAAGTTTGAAATGGCAACAAAATATTTGTACAATCAACATTAGAGCCAGGTTTTTTTGTACTTTTTAAAATGTTTAGACTTAACATTTTTTAAGTACGAAAGTTGACTGAGTTTAATGTGTTATAAAAAGAGCCAAGGGCAATGTCAATATCAGTGACTCTATTTAAAAAAGACCAGTCAGTTGCAAGAATAAGATCATTAAGTGAGGAGTAATTACTCCTACCAAGCAACGACGTGATACTTTCTGACGAGATGGTGTTATAGGAACAAGAAGTGAGATACAAGTCTCGGTAAATGGATGATGTAGATCTTCGTGGACTGTAAGTGGTGAAGATCTATAGACGCATGAGCTTGCATGATCGTAAATAAAAATTAGGTCCAGAATCCTATTCAAATGGTTTTAATTGGATTCATCTGAAATATTGAAAACTCAAGAATGCAATCTACAAACTCAAGATTACTGGAAGACGTAATGTAATTGAAATTATTGGAATAAGTCCATGAAATGTTGGGTAAATTGAAATCACCCAGCAAAATGAAAATATCAGTCTCCTTCACTGGAAGATACACTTCTTTAACACATGCAATATGTTGCGCATGAACATGTAAATCCGACGATGTTAGAATGTAAGAGCAAGTAATGAAAATTGATCGTGTTGAAGATGTTACCTTAACAGCAACAATGTCAACATCCGAATGCATACTAAAGGAGATACGATCAAACTGAATGTCGATTGGACGGCAATAAGCACGGCACCTCCACGACGTATCTGCGGATCATGTCTTAGTATAGACTATCGATTTGAAATAATTTCACTGTCAGATATGGTAGGAGTTAACCAAGGCTTTGTAAAGGCGATAATGTCGAAATGAAGGAAAAAACTAGCAGAATTAAAGATTTTTAGGGTTCTCTTAGAGGCCTCTAATATTCTGGTAATGAATTTGCAAAGAAATGGGGCACGAACCTAGTTTTTTGATACAGTCTCGGATAGTTGGGCAGAACTTGGTGCTGGAAGTGCTACAGATGTAGCAGTTCGCCGTTTAGGCGTAAATTCATGTACAATCATATTAGGTGGCCAAAATTTAGGATCACATATGAACGAGTCATGTGGGACGCTTATCTCAATATATGCTATTTCCCGAGGCGTGGCAAAATTAAATTTTGTGGCCGACACACTGGCGGAGACTTCCTAGCAATATAGGTCAGAATCGCTTCCCAAGTAGTATCGGAGATACGAATACTTGCTTACCTGGGAGAGTTGGTATTAAGGGCGTATTAATGCCACTACTTATATTAGGCGACTCGCGGAAAGGTCTACTTTTTGAGTGATAACTACTCGAGTTGACGGCTCTGCAATAAGGGTAGGTTCTGCAACAGGAGATATAGTGGCGCGAACTAGAGATGGCGCAGGAGAAACATCGAGGCCTATACTGCAGGGAGATGGCGACAAAGATATTGGCGAAACATCCAGACGACAAGGATTGCCAACGAAGTTGTGGGCGACTGTGCTGACGAATTCACCACAGATGGAACGTTTAAAAATTGGGGCGGACATTGAGATGAGGACTCAAAGTTTAATTGACTAAGAAATTCAGAACTTGAGTCGAAATCGCTTAGAAGGGTCTTAGCGACCTTATTTAATTTTCAGAATTGATTTCTCACTATATAGGCGAGAAGTCAAGTTAAAGTTTAATACAGGCAGGGCAAGACCAATTAAACCACAACTTTTTTTGGGTCTGCTAAAAATTTTATCGGAGTGTCGACCCGAAAGACCTGCACTTTTGGCATACATGTTTTATCACATGTGCTAATAAGGCAACAACAAAACGGAAGAGTATTGACGAATAGCAACTGATCCTCGAATTAAGAGCACAACAAAAACTTAATGGCAAATCAAAGCTTTTGAGAGATAGAACAACAAAGCGCTGACGCACGAATAGTTAAACAAGAGAGCGAGTATTATAATAAGAAGCTAGTGAGAGAAAAAGCGCTCACGGCTTAACCAACAGAGCGAGACAGTAACAACAACAAGAGCGCATTCCACAGTAAAGCGGACGACACAATCAAAACAAAACAAACACACACTCAATCAATTGTAAGGACGAGCGCCAATATTGTTTGGCAAAGTAATTGCACTAGAAATAAACAAAAATTTAAGACTAAAAAATAAATAAATGCATAACAGAATTCACTGTACACAATAATTACCAACTTTATTAAAAAATCACAAGTACTAACTATGAAAAATAGTTAAAAGGCGCAAAAAAATCACAAATATTTAAATTAACATTCATAGAGATTTCATTTGCTTAAATTGTTTGAATTTTCTGTTAACTAGGTGTCTTTCACAGGCATTAATAAGGAATCGTTTACACAAATTTCAGCAAAGCTTTTGATATGGATTACCGAATACCTTACTTGTAGAACCCAAAAAGTTATTTTTGAAACCTCAGCCTGTTTTTGTTACCTCTGGTGTACCCCAAGGTAGCCATCTTGGTCCTTTACTTTTCAATCCATATATTATCACTATGTATGCCGATGATGTGAGGCTGTGTTTATCATATAATGAAAAAGCTCTCCTTGTGTATTGCAGTCAGATCTGGATTTGTTTTCTGGTGGGTGTAAATGCAAGTTTTTGTTTTTGAATTGCTCTAAATGTAAGGTTATCTCATTCTATAGAAGTACGCCTCACACATTTAATTACAATGACCGCATTTCCCTTGAGAGTTTAGACTGTGTCACCGACTTGGAATTCTACTCGATCATAGATTAAAATTTGATAGGCATATTGCAATTACAGTCAATAAGGCGACTCAATCTCTTGGATTAATCACACGATGGTCTAAGAATTTTGACGACCTTATACGACTAAACTGCTAAATACTTTTCTGGTTCGGCCCATTCTGGAATACGGATCTTGTGTGTGGTTCTTTCAATATTCAGTAAATCAATACAGAATTGAGTCTATACAGAAGAAGTTTCTTTTTTGCTGTTCTTGGCTTTAACTGTTTGGTGCTGATTTGCCTTCATACCACAGTAGACTGCTAATAATTAACCCCCATGTCTTACTTACCATCGCACGGTGCTGCGAGTTTTATTTTACATAAATTAGTAATTGTCTAAATTGATTCTTCTTTGTTATTGAGTCAAATTAACTTTTCAGTGCACTCGAGACCTACTCGTAACTTTACACCATTTTTTTGAATACTTACAACTCTCTTTTCTCTCTTTTGGAGTACTCTGTGTTGTCTATAACAGACTTTATCGAGTTTTCAACTCAGGGTCCTCTTTGAAATTATAAGAAACTAAATTCTTATAATTCCCGTAATAACTAAAACTAAAAGGTTTACTAATTAGTGATCTTATTGGGTTTTTCTGGGCTTTCCCAACCTTGCAACAAATTTTGGATCATTAAATACATTTGCTTTGAACATTCCAATTGTTAACTTCAATTTTAATTTATTGTTTTTCATATTTTCAATTTAATTAAATTATTTCAAATTAATCTAATGTTAAATGTAATTTTAATGAAGTTTTTTTTTTCTTATCTCAAAATACTTTTTGATGGGCTGTTAACAGTTGACAGAGTTTTAGAAAAAGAGATTGGAATGAATTAAAGAAAGGTGAAATAGCAACATCATGGGAAATAATTGTAAAAGAATTACCATGCTGAATGGAGTTATTATACCAAGGCGAATATTTGGTAATAAAATATAATTCCATCGATTTTGTGATGCAATTTTTAAAATTAAGCTTAACTACTCTTACTGTTGGCGCCAACAGAGAGTGGTGACACCAGACAAGATTTTGGATGGTTTACCACGAATCAGTATTATACGCCTTATGGAACTGCGAAACTAATCTGGGGACATGTTGAACGTATACGAAGTGCATCGCCTTTATTGCAGCGCATATGAACACAGACATAGCATTTTGCAGGTGCTTTGCTTCGCATTGAAATTGTGTAGTTTACTCTTTCTCTATCTATTTAGGTTTAGTTTACTCTAGCCTTGAACAAATCAGCCATTGTTTGGTAAGCTAATTGTGGCTTAGGCAGAAATAAACAATACATTTGCCAACCACACTACGACTGTTATTTTTACCACCAAGAGACCAGTACTGAAATCGAATTCGTGAAAGAAGCGAGCGAGTGTGCAGGTTATGGACATTCGAATCCTGATGTTTGACCAAATGTTGACTGGGTAGGTTCAGTGGGGTCAAATATTAACGATGAGTTTTATAGTCGGCCGCTAACTCACAAGAGTCCAGCTTCGTCTATTAACGATGATAGTGAGTTAAGTGAACTGGATAAGGTAACGTGAAACGTGACATATTTATCTCTTATCGGATGATTATCGGATACGATAGAAAAATCTGTAGATGTTGTATTTTTTCCTCTTACAAGAGTAGGAAAATTTATATGGCCGAGATAGATTAGTATTAGCGAACACACACCGCTTCCTCATTTAAAGCAAGACAAAACACATTGTTCACAGCAAGAAAGGCAGGTCCTTTTAGTCCAAAGATCAGGCTGCATCAGCTCGCTTGGAAGGGCTCCTTGACACAGAACAATCGCAAAATTCATTTTGGTATAAATATTGCTTCTGAACTGAAGAGATTCGATTCGCAGTAATTAAATGAATTCATACATCGGGTTATTCCGAATCCATTAACGAATTGACGCATAAGTGGAGCCCGCAAAATAGCACCACAATATTGAAGGTTTGGTACTCTGATCGTCTTCAATGATCCTACGCATGATTTTGCGCAGAGAAGATGACCTTCTCTTTTAAAAATCTATAATATATAATATATCTATCTATATAAATATACATATCCACAAAATATTTCAAATATCTATGATATATTTATCTATGAAAATATTTCAAATATTATTTCAGGAATAAAACGATTAAAACAAAGTATTCTGGGCTTTATTAAATGTTGGTTTAACAACACAGACAGTTGTATGTTTTTCTGTTGAGGCCGATTCTTTAGTATGGATTCCGTGTTTGGTCGCATTGCTTATAATTATTAGATTACGTTTCTATGATACGTTTTTTTCTCTCGGCTTGTATTTCTGAGGTTCATAATAGCCTCGAGTTATCTCTAAGCGTTAGTTGAACGATACAATTTTCGTTTTTACGTTTCGACGTCATTCTTTTAAATATTTATTCGCATTTGCCTTATATCTTGAATATTCGCTACTCCTTATGTACATTGTATAATTAATTTTTTTGCCCAAGAGAATATCGATCCTCCTGCGAATTTCAAACATAGGAACTGCAAATTAAAAACTCCATTTAAATATACGATTAAAATATCGTATTAATACTAATTTTTTGGGTTGGCACTTGAGATATGATTTTTAATACCGCAGTGTAAGTACGGTAGTTCAAGATTTTTAATCTTAATTATACTGCTATACTTTCATCTACTATAGCCGTTTTTTTGCCCTTTTCAAGTTTTTTCGCTTTTCATTCCATTTTTAAGACAGCACCTTTTTTGTGTGTCCAAAATTGTTGTCGAATCAATTAACTGCTCGAACAATCGCTTGAATGTTTTCTATTCCCTATCTTTGTACGAAGATTATGAAATATCAATTTTTAAAAAAATTTTCTCCTCCTGTTTGCTATACTGAGTTTAAAAATACAATATTTATGTTTGGCTATATCTGTCGCAAACGGTTCCAACCTATTTGAGTTTTCTTCAGACGTTGCGCTTATGCCTCTAAGTTAAATATGCCAAAGAATCAAGCACACTACTCTCATTTGATTCATCTTCCTCACTCTATGTGAAACGACTCCATGCTTTATTAAAACTCAAACTACGATTAATCAACACAATTCAACGCACTTTGTCGTCAACTTATAATGACGTAAGTCCGTTTTGCGAATCAATATACCTTACTGTACATTGCTTGTACCCCTTCTTATGCTACTATACTTCCTTCTCGTTCATGCTCAGACTACGTGGGTAGACATTTTTTGCCTCAAATTCAAGAGAAACAACGTTAAAAGAATCGAAACTACAGGCACAGGCAAATTCTGCAACGAAAAAACAATTTTACAATTATGACAAAATAAAAGACATAGAGAAGGAATCGGCTAAGAATTCGTTATAGTTTTAATATTATAATTTTAAATAACAATATACGACATACCACCGTAGACGAATTGCTGTCTCAATGTACGTGGCTAAGTTCTTCTTGCTGTCAATATGCTCCCACGATGGCTGAGATCGGTGCTTCAGCATATTGGCCTAAAATTGCATGCAGTGGTGCCGTGATTGTCTGCCCGATATGTATTTCTTGTCGTCAAGTGACGACCTCCCCTTTTAAACGCGAACGTGTTCGGACGATGTCGAAGCGTTTTTGGAGACTACCTGTCAGAGCCATGTTGGTTCTTATCTTTTATCGTTTTGCTGCTGCTAGCCTCCTGTAGCTCTATTTTTTGTGTTATTGATGCTGGAATATCTCATCATCTGAAGCGACAGTGCTTCTTCGATGTTCTTCTAGTCAGTAGCTGGAACAGTGGAGCTCTGGGTTCCACATAAATCCTGGTTCTAGTGGAGTACACATCATCTTTTATGATGCTATGGTCATTATACTCATATTGGATGATATAAGTTCCATTCATTTCCATTTTTTCGCCGTCTATTTCCACCTTGCCTTGGTACGCTTTTAGCATAATGCTACCTGGCAGAATTTCGTAGTGGTCCCGCACATGTTGATTGTTGATCCATATGCAGTCTGATGGCTAGTTTCTTGGCAAGAAACTTTGCTGAAGTCTATTAGATTGTTGTTGTTACAAATAATCCTATTAATAAGACCTTCACAGTCGCTAATATAGCGTAAAATTTTCTATCACATGTAAGAATTTTTTTAATATTGAGTTTTTCCTGAGTTGGCTTTTTTTTTTACTGGTATAATCATCATGGAATAACAGATTTTTGGAATACAAATTATATTCATTATATTGTTCTCATCTGTAGCTACTGTAACTTGGGCGAACTCTAGAATTTCTTCCACATTTAGAAAGAAAATATTTTCCAGATTTATCATCTGCTTTATTGTTTCTACCTCCTGTCCTGAGAGCACCACGCAGTTTACAGGATTTGTTTTACCCAGTCTATTGCATATATATTGTTAGTGAAATCTTTCCTCAGTATTTGTAATTGATAATTACGTACTCATATTGATTCTTCTCTTAGTTATTTTTTTCTTCGATATCTTTGATTATCTTTTTTGCGATATCTATGAGCTCGTTAAACTTACTATTCTCTATTCTTAATTCTCTATTGATAACAACTTGTCTTTTTCTTTATTTTCAAGCTGCTTATTAATTTTCTTTATAATTATTTCTGGTCGTCGTGGTCGGGTGTTCCCGCTAACTGACCGGAGTGCATTTATTGACCCCTAATTTTTTTGTTTACGAGGTCCAATATTTTTTATATATTGTATTATTCCTTATTTTACTAACTTCATAACTCTAAAGGAGGTATTGTAAATTGCAGGTTTCCACTGCACTCCTCTTCATATCTTTGTATCTTGAAAATGTGTAGGGGAGTTCTTTGTAAGTTGCCGCTCGATTTTAAAGTTTCAGCAATGACAGCAATTTTAGTTGTCATCGATAATAAACATAGCTATGACAATTTCTTTTTACTTTTGGAGCGACCAGACGCAATAAAAAGTGTGCTGCTAAACAAGGTGTGAAAATTGTTGTGAAAAAACTCGCAAAATAAAAATTGATCTGTTTATTTGTGTTCGAAAATGTTGCATATTTTGAAAAACACATTCTTGATTGTTTGTAGGTTTTCGGCAGAGAACAAGAAGCTGCGCTGATGAATTACATCATTAAATACTGTCAACCATACTATGAGCTTTTTTTTACTTTTACAGTCTTCATTTCCATTTTTGTGGTATAACTTACTATACTCTTCCTATTTTCTATGGAGTTCGCAGTTTATAAATTCTTTTATATTTTGACAAACATACGCTTCTACTTAAATTTTTAGAATTTTCACCGACTTTTTTAGGGTGCGGCTACCAACATGAAGTTAGTAGTGCGGTGATACTATTAGCCTTCTTGGAAAATCTGTTGTAAGTCTTTTATTCTTAAAGAAGTTGAATAATTTTAATGTTCGAATACAAGATTTACAATGAATCAAAGCTCTATTACTCTATTATTATTATTATTATTATTATTATTATTATTATTATTATTATTATTATTATTATTATTATTATTATTATTATTATTATTATTATTATTATTATTATTATTATTATTATTATTATTATTATTATTATTATTATTATTATTATTATTATTATTATTATTATTACTATTATTATTATTATTATTATTATTATTATTATTATTATTATTATTATTATTATTATTATTATTATTATTATTATTATTATTATTATTATTATTATTATTATTATTATTATTATTATTATTATTATTATTATTATTATTATTATTATTATTATTATTATTATTATTATTATTATTATTATTATTATTATTATTATTATTATTATTATTATTATTATTTTTATTATTATTATTATAATTATTTATTAAGCGTGTTGCTTCAGCAAACTTTTATAAGTGACTGAATCATAGGAATACAATGAATGCTGCGCATAAGCAGCAGAAACGTAAATATACAAGTAAGTTGCTGAGTAAAATACTAGTATAAGGGGATATGTGATACATAATGTGCTATTTCGGTATTCATATTTTCAAAACTTTTTCTAAACGCAGTATATTCACTTACCTATATTATACAATTTAACATTTCGATTTCTTTTTCAAAAGCCAGATCAAAAATAAAGGAATATTTAGATAGAGTAGACCCATTAAATGAATACATTTTACTTGTTTTATTGTACTCAAGTTCTTTGTCAACACATCAGTAATCATACTTTCTGTGGGGATATATTCAACTCAAGTTCTTTGTCAACACATCAGTAATCATATTTGCTGTGGGGATATATTCAATATCTATACTTTTACTTTTATACATTTCTCTGACGTGATGGTATTTTATATCTATTTGCTTGCTTCTTGCATGGAACTTTTGATACTTATCTAAGCATTGTTCACTTTCATTGTCGCTGTACACCAAAACCGTCTCCAGGGCTCCAAATCCCTTTTCGCCAACCAGCTTCTTGATGTACACATCTTCTTTTGCTGCCGTGAGGAGTGCTATATACTCAGCTTCTGTGCTGCTCAGGGCTACAACTTTTTGTTTCTTACATTCACAGCTGATGGCAGCACCTGCTACAAAGAACGCCCGTCCAGTATAGGATTTAGGATCGGTGGAATCCCCAGCCCAATCTGCATCCATATAACAGAGTTTGTTCTGCCTAGTATTCTTGTAATGAAGCTATAGCTGTGATGTACCTCTCAAGTAGCGCAGGATACGCTTGACAGCTTCGTGTTCCTTGTGGGGATCTGTATTTATCTGAGCAAGCTGTATGTCTGGCCGAGTACTCATCGCCAGATACAAGAGAGACCCTATCATGGACTGATAGCTGGTTTGGTTCGCTCGGTCACACTCCTCATTTGAACAGTTAACTTGATGGCCAACTTCCAATGGTATACCATTTGAGTTGCAGTTTTGAATAATAAAGGGTGTCCCAAAAGGTACGCAGGTTTGGGTGTCCCAAAAAGTACGCAAGTTTTGAATTTGCCGCCATTTGTGCAATAAAGTGTTGGCAACCAAAAAAAAAATCTCGGAATTTCGCTCTCATGAGAACATAAACAGGAAACACAATACGATTTTTCTTTTGCACTATTCTCCGCTACTCTCTTCGAAGTATATCGTTCTTGCATTTTGCAGCTTTGTGGCCCGCATAACCACCACTGTAACGATTTCGTTGCATTTGTCTGTTGCCGTTAACCGAACCGTTACTTTCTTACTTTCTTTCCATTTCGATTCTTTTGTGTGTTTTGCATACACTCTTTTGTAATCACTCTCTGTCTGCACTGCATTTGCCTTATGTCTTTCACTTTCGTCTAGAAGTTTCAATCTTACAATGTCAAATGAGCAAATGAGTCAAATGAGTTTGCATGGCAACAACAAAATGCTCGAAACTTCTGGCCACACTTGTTAACAACATAATCATTTTAAGTGCGTCACCTTAACCGAATCGGACTTACATACTCGTGCACATTATCACCCTACTGCATTTTGAGGCGTAATAGTCTTTGGTAGAGTTAAACTTGGTGTATTTGACCGGCCGGCGAGTGAACTTCTTTAAGTTTTTTACATGCATCTGACGAGGTTTTACACGTATAACCATAACCTATTAAGCGTTTTGCTTAAGCAAAGTTAAATTAGTGACTTAATCATAAGAATACAATAAATGCTGCGCATAAGCGGCAGAAACGCAAGTATAAAGAGTAAGCGTAGATTAGGCTCGACACTTCTAACGGATCTTACACTATATATATGTATGTATGAGTGCTGGCAACAATTATATGCTGAGTAAAGTACTAGTATAAGGGGAAACATGATACATAATGTGCTGTTTCTGCAGTCAATAGCGAATATTTACTTAAGAGTAGTCCCATTAAAATAATACATTTTACATGTTTGATTCTACTCAAGTTCTTTGTCAACACATCAGCAATCATATTTTCTGTGGGGATATATTCAATATCTAAAGTTTTACTTTTATACATTTCTCTCAAGTGATAGTATTTTATAACTATTTGCTTTTTTCTTGCATGGAACTTTGGAATCTTAACTAAGCATTGCGCATTTTGATTGTCGTACTGTACACCAATACCGCCTCCAAAGCCCATTTCGCCAACCAGCTTCTTGATGTACACTGCTTCTTTTGCTGCCGTGGGCAGTGCTATATACTCAGTTTCTGTGCTGCCCTGGGCTACAACACTTTGTTTCTTAGATTCCAAGCTGAAGGCAGCACCTGCTGCAAAGAACGCAAGTCCATTATAGAATGTAGGATCGGTGGAATCTCCAGCCCAATCCGCATCCATGTAACAGTGATGTACCTCTCAAATAGCACAGGATACGCTTGACAGCCGTTTCGTGTACCTTGTGGGGATCTGCATTTCTCTGAGCAAGCTTTGCTGTAGAATGCAGTATGTCTGGCCGATCACTCATCGCCAGATACAAGAGAGACCCTATCATGCACTGATAGTTAGTTTGGTTTGCTCAGTCACAGTTCTCATTTGTACCGTTAACTTGATGGCCAGCTTCTAATCGTATACCATTTGATTTGCAGCTTTGCATAATATATTCATAAGGAAATGCCTCAATATACAGTCAACCCTCGGATAACGAACTTAATTCGTTCCAGAAACTGGTTCGCTATATAAAACGTTCGTTAAGCAAAAGCAATTCTTCCATTTGTTTCTGTGTAAAATGAAAAAATCCGTTCCAGGGCAGCAAGAATACAATAAAATAATTTGTTTTCAACGTTTTTATCAAGAAATTCATTTAATACATAAACAAATTATTGATTTACTGTACTTAGTCCCTTTTCTAGTGAAAGCTATCTAATGTCTGTTGATTTTGGCGGAGCTTTGTTTTTTTTATAATTTGCCTGTGGCGCTTTCTGCAATTATTGGATCAGGATGGTCTTTTTCCAATAAATGCTGACAGCTACTTCCATGCTTTCAGCATATCCTTTATTGCACTAGATGGTTGTTGTGGTTCTGTTAAGAGAATTTTAATAACTGTGGCAATCGTTGACTTTGATATGCTAAATACACGCCCAATATCAGTTAAGCCAAAACCTGGCATTTTGTTTTTATAATACTTTGTTTCATTTGCTTGTTATGTTTGTTCTCTAATTGAAATCATTTTTGAAGACATCTTTATATATAATTGTATTGAATGAATTTGATTTTTACAAATAAAAATGCAAAGTAGAACTTGAACTCAACTATAGCTAAAGTGGCGAGCAACATAGCTGGCGCGGCTCAGTCCGTTCATTCTTGCAAAGGGGGCAACCCAGATCCATCCAAACACACAAGCAGACCACCAGCCGAAATAACAAAAACAGAATAAATATTAAGTTGTTATACGAAATGTTCACTATGTGAGACATTCATTAACCGAAGGTCGACTGTACTGCTTACTATCTCTTTCAACTTCCATAGGAAATGTTTCAGAGAAATACTGTGTGAACAATTAGCAGGTTTAATACAAAAAGCGTAGAATACGGCAAATGACTTTACGAACGTAACAGATCAGGTAAAAGCAAACGAGCATCTGAGAAATTTAGGTGAGTTAGAGAGGGTACCGGACATTGTAAAGGGTTTAAGAGACTTTATCGGCAATAAATCAGAATTTAGTTCTTGGGAAAGGTTGAGTTAATAGACTATTAACTACATACGGTCATTATGAAGGTACGCCCAAGTATTTTGCGATTCTATATACAATACGGAATAAGATTACCGGAAGTGCTGATACTGCACTAGAATCCAATAATTGAGGGGCCATGCCAAAATGTCTTACTCTGCACTATGCAGACAAGCGAGACCTCAGTAAATTAGAATACCAAATGACTACAATTATACAAGGGGCTCAACAATCAGTTGAAGAATTTCCGTTTACAGACATCTTTCAAGCCATCAACCACGACCAGAACCTATGGACGTTGACAGAAGTCTTCAATCAAGATGAATAAACTACATGAAGAGACCAAAGAGCAAACAGAGTTCGAAGACACCGAATCAAACGTAACAACGGCAGGGCACGAACAGGCTATGATAGAATACGACGAACAGAATAGACAGACAAGAAACTAGAAGAATACATGGATAGAACGGAAGAAAGCGACAGGACAGGAGATTAGGACTATGCTTGCCTTCATTTTTTTGAGCAAGCGACTTTTCTCTACTCAGAATTGTTAAATTCTACTTACTACCCACTTTAAAGACATTGGACGCAGTTCTTGGAAACGATGGCATAAAACAGTTTACGCCATAATCGACCCCGAACGACAAAAGATGTACCTCAGGAAAAAAAATTTGAACATTCCTCTCAAAAGAAATGTTGTTTGAATCAATAAACTCAATAATACCTAGAACAAATCACCTGACAGACAATCAAGAAAAAGAATTAAGTCGCCTTGTACATGCATATCCAAACTTATTTCCAGACCCGCACGTAAAATTTACTTACATTACCAACGTGAAGGCTGAGATACGAACAAACACAGACAAGCTAGTATACTCGAAATTCTATTAATACCTTATGGCTCTTAAAGAAGAAATAAACAGGCAGGTTAAAACCTTACTAGAAGACAGCATAATTCGTCCATCCCGCTCCCTCTACAACTCACCGGTATGGATTGTACCAAAAAAGTTAGACGCTTCAAATATAGAAAAATATCGTATGGTCAACTATAGAAAACTGAATAGTGTCACAATAGCAAACAAATACCCCATCCCAGACATAAATAGCGTATTCGCTCAGTACAAACTGTTATCAGTTTTGGATCTTAAGAATTGGTTTCACCAAATCTCTTTACAAGAAAAGAACATTGAGAACACAGCCTTCTCGGTAAACTAGGGAAGTACAAATTTACAAGACTACCATTCGGTCTCAAAAACGCACCAGCTATATTCCAAAGAACTCTTGATGACATTCTTAGTTAACACTATAGGAAACATTTGTTACATCTATATAGATCATATAATCGTATTCGGTAAGGACGAGAAATCGCATACAGAAAACTTGGAGAAAGTTTTCAATATCTTTTATGCAGCGAATATGATATGCCAATTGGACAAATACGAGTTCTGTAAAAAGAAGGGAGAGCACAGCTTCACATCATCGCCGTACATTAGTACATAGGAGTGAAGGAAAATAGATGGGAGATTGTTAATAAATAAATTAAAAAGTAAAGGCCCAAGGTGGCTACCCTGGGGTACGCCAGAGGTAACAAAGACAGGCTTAGACAATGAGGATTTAAAAAGAACTTTTTGG
>JAWNNK010000292.1:0-13855 GCA_035045065.1 Hirtodrosophila trivittata
CGTGCCTGTTGACAAATCGTGGAAGACGAAGTTCCTGGAGTACATTGAGGTCGTTACGGTACTTTTTCCAGCAATCAGCAATCTTTGGAGGAAGTTCCGTATCCCAGCCGAGATCGAGTAGCCACAATTCTTGAAACAGAAGTCTTAATTGCACTCCACTAACGACAGAATAGCCAGTGGGTCAAAGATACATGCCAAGTCCGACAGCACTTGTCGTTTGATGATATCCGGATTCGATGAAAGGCACACGTTGTACGATAAAGTGTCCTTTTCTGGATCTCATTGAATGCCAAGAACTTTTGATGTTGAATTAAATCTGTTGCCTTGACCGTTAGTTGTAGTGTGTTTGCGGGAAAAAATGTGTGATGAGTTGGAGACCCATTTGTCAAGCTGCATGCGTGCCCGTTCCATTAGATGAATCAACTCATCTTGCTTTTTTGCTGTAGTGGGAATCTCATGTTGATGGTCGTGAGGCAAATGGTCCAGAACCCTCACAGCCAACCATGGTGCGCTAGAAGTGCCGTATGTCACAGTGGAGAGCTCACAGTCCTTGATGGGACTGCTTTCATCTTCTCGCCATACAAAACGCTGGTAGCTACAATGATTGGCAGCCACCCAGATTTGTCGATACATTGTAATTATATCTGCGGAAATGAAGTTAAACATTCTGAAGCGTATGGAAATTGAGAATAAGTTTCACAGAACACTGGGTCCAATGTGTAGCGCGTCGTTCAAAGCCTTTCCGCTGGTATCTTTAAGCGATCCGTTAAAAACAACCTTTAATTTTTGCGTAATTACTGGATGGTGTGCCAAATAAAAGCATGGTTTCTTGTCAGATGTGTTCTGACGATAGTTCTCGTATATGACCCAAATTAAGATAATGCCGTATAAACTCTACATATTGTGAATGTAGAACGGGATCTTGCTTAAGGCGGCGTTCAACATCCCTGAATTTTGTGAGGACTCCCTGTAGTGTGTTTGAAAACTGCTGATTTGGATCCTTGAATGGAAGCTCGACGATGTAACGCCCCTTGGAGTCTCGAGTGTGTGTTGTCATGAAATTTTGCTCAACTTCATTGTCCCCTGGTTCCCGATGAAAATCCTGGTTGACATCCTCCACACCGCAAAAACGTCGCAGAGATGCATCAATGTCAATATGCAATGTCGTATACAATGTTATTGCAGATGATCAGCTGCTAGTCATAATAGAAGTTATGACACATACAAAGATTGTCGAAATAGCGATAATGTTCTCCTGGCTGTCAAACATTTTTTTACCAGTGAACACCGTCCAAAAATAGTCGCTGCCCAAAAGTATGTCTGTTGGCGCCCACGATTGATACTCAGAATCCGCGAAATCGAATCCATCGAACGCCATTAGTGCGGCATCGATATCATGTCTTGCCACCGTAAACATGATTTTGTTCAGTACGTGAGCTCATACCTTCATTGTGTGCTCTGGAGATTCTCGACTAAATGTTGAGCCTCTGGTTATCTCAGTCTTTATTGATGAAATTCCCGACACCAGGATACGTGACGGCAAACGTGCCAGGCCAAGTGGCTGTATGCACCGTTCGGAGATGTATGAAAGTTGCGAACCACTGTCCAAAAGCACCCGACAGATAGTGTGCGATCGTTTTGCGTTTCGAACGAACACTAGAGCTGTTAGCAATGCGTTTTTCTGAAGCTCTTTTGGCTCCGTAGCAGTTGATGATCCCTTGTACGAAGGTTCAGTTTTTGGAGTCACATGATGTGGCTGATGGTCACTGTTGCCTCTTTGGGAGTGCTAGGGATGCGGTGCTCGTCAATTCCTGGCTGCGCCCTGGTTGCACCGGCTTGAGATGTAGAATTTTTCATGTGTAGTAGAGAGCGGTAACGACTGTGGCAAATTTTGCATGTGAATTTTGATTTACACTTTCCTGACACATGCCCAAACTCTGGGCAGTTAAGCTTGAACGAATGTGCGTCTCTGGTCGATTGATAATTCAGAAAATTTTGGACAAATGTAGATTTTGTGTTCCTTGGAGTTTTGCCCTACATCTGCCGAAGAGGTTGCTCTCAAAAACATGGTTTGTTGCTGCGCCTAACGCTCCTTCAGCTCTTTTTGTTGCTGTAGAAAACGACCAAAGTTTTCGTGTTCAGCGATCGTCGACGTCCTGGTTACCTCCGGGTTTGTTCCCTCCCTCGCTCTCTCTTGGCTCAAAAGCGCGTTTTAGCGAGTGAAGTAATGCACATGCACGCAAGTACTTCTTTTCGTAAGTCTCGTTGTCGATGGCTGGATCAACATATCCCTCTTCCTCGTCGTAAAGGACAATTTGCCGCTAAGAGTCTCAAATTCCTTCCAGTTTCTCCAATAACACGGTTATTTCGGCTAATACCCAATATGATCCCGCACGTGGATCTTGGGAGCGCGTGATGCTTGCTTTAGCACGGTTTCTTGCTTTTTCACAGGCTTGAACTGTTTCATTTTTTTAAACAGTAAGCTTATCCGGTTTGAAGCACCAAACTTATGATGCTGAATAACACGCCTTAATGTTCCAAGAACACTAAATGGTATTATTGCCCAATTTGGTATGTGTGTATGTATGGACTGTACATCTCAATGTAATTTTTGGAGCTTTTTTCATACGTTCTGATGTCTTCTTAGAATCTAACACAAGCTAAAAAATCGAAAAAATGCGACGCACCACGACAGTAATACCAAAAAATGAGTTTTTAAAAACACCAAAATAAAACAATTATTTAATTTCAATACGGCTGGAATGCGTTCTTCAACAATATCATAATGCAAAGAATCAGAAAAAACTAAAACATATAACTCACGACACGTATTATATGCAAAAATTGATAAATTGATAATAAAGGTCCAAACTTACACCCAAATATAAAAAAGGAGTACAAGCAGAAAAAAAGCAATAAATATTATACACAATAGTAATCTCAAAAATTTATTTTTCCCTTCATAGGTTCTTCTTAAGCATATGTCTAGAAATGACAACCACCATAGACAATTCCACCACGCAACAAATTACACTAAAAACCAGTGCCAGCTAAACAGAACGTAACATTTAGAGATATGGAGAGGTATTCAAAATATTAGAGGAAGCAGCGAACAAGCACACCAATGCTAGAGACGCAAGAACTTAACAAAATACTAACTGATATAAAAAAATTAGAGCTCGTAAACAAAAAAATAAGAAGTCAATAAATGCACTCGTGTCAGCATGAAAGTCGTTAGCGGGAAACTGAAAATAACAACAGACATGCTGTTATTAATAATGAATTTAAAAATAAAATAAACGAGCTCACAGGTATCGCAATCAAAATAACTAAAGGAATTAAAGAAAGAAACAAAAACAGTTGAGAAAAGAATCAATTGCAGCCCTTAAGTATCAGTTGCAAATCTTAGGGAAGATATAGCCAATACTGTCCAAGCAATATACTGGGCACAGACAAATACTGTAGACTATGTAGTCCTCTCAGGACAAGAAGTAGAAGTAATAGAAGCAATGTTAAATATTGCAGACGTATTATTTGTAAATGTAGAGGAACTCCTAGAGATCAAGTTAAAGTAGCAACATATGAGAACAACACAGTATTTATAATTAGTATACCAAAACTCGAGTAACATATCCGTAATACTGTGCTGGAGAACCCTAAAACCTCAAATTCAACAATAGAAATAAAATATGAAAAAATCCTAACTTGCGATAATAAGTTTTAAGCGATAGAAAGCAACTATGAGGCTCATAACAGTAAAATTATATGTAATAAAAAAAATCTACTAGACACAGTAGCTAGTCCACCTATTACAATTCCTACTCTCTCTGTTATCGCACTTTGTAGGCGGTTTTGAGTCTCGACTATCTGCTGACACAATCAATAGTTCCATATATATCTAGCAGATCTTCTACAAATGTATCTGATACAAAATGTAACTTTTCAACTCCTTTAAAATTAATGTTTTCTCTGATTTCTAAGTATACACTTTTTAGCCTCCTAATATGATTTTTATTAATGTCTTAAAAAAAATAGGCTCTTTGTCCGACTGTGTTACCATTCAGTATCAGAATGTTAGAGGCCTTCGCTCTGCATGTGAATGGTAAACCAATTGAATCTGACATTATTGCTTTTCCTGAAACTTGGTTAAATATTGCCATTTCTAATTGTTAAGTTCTGTCAAATAATTTTACAATATTTTTTTACATGACCGGCCAACTCGCCGTGGTGGTGGCATTTCAATTTCCATTGGCGTTTCAGACTTCCTCTGATATTGAAAGAGTTGCTGTAGAAGTAACTTTTCCATGATCACCTCTTTTTATGACTAGTTCCTATATTTCTTTTGCTCCTGATATACAAGTTAAAATACATCATTTAAGCTGTATAAACGAGGCATATATAATACTACCGCGTGACAATGACTTAATTATAGTGCTGGGTGATTTAAGCTTGCCTGCCATAGCTTCGTCAATTAAATATCAATAAATTATCTTAGCCCCATCTCTCAGAATGACTATTATATTGCATTTTAGATCTACCCCTATATCAACTAAATTCAATTCCTAATAATTTAAAAATAATATTATATTTTTTTTAAAAAAACGATTGCGCTATCGTTTCTATCTCCAGGTCAAACTCGGTCTATGTAGTTAAACAATCTTTTTCACATTTACCTACTCTTTCTGAGCCACACCGTTGTTTTCGCAAAGGCAACTTCACTTTTCTTAATCAACTGATATTTTCAACTGATTGTTCCTTGTTTGGTTACGCAACTGACATTGATATCACTCTAAGCTCATTCTACGAAATATATAACTCTTTATTAAATATCTGAATTTCTAACACTTATCGTAAATTTACTTCCTCGAAGCCACCTTGGTTTACATTCAGACTCTCAAACTTTAAAAACATTAAGTCTAAATGTTTTAAAAAGTTTGAGATGTCTGGTTCTAATCTAGACTTATTAAAAAAATCTATCGCCAAATCAAACTTTTATCTACTTAACTCGTCACGTCAATCTTCACGTCTCCAATATTCTTTCTTTCTAATTCAATAAAAAAAACTAACAGCGACTTAGTTGCTGCTTTATTTTTCAATTCATCAATTCAACCATTCCTTATGTGTATAATCCTTTCAATGTACAAATAATGAGGTCTGCATTTACTTAGTCCAGAAGCAATTTCTTCTGTTTGCCCTTAGTGGTTTCAATTGGGATCTTAATCTTCGTTGGCCACCCTACTCCTAGCTGTTTTATTTGTTTAAAACTTAATAAAAGGCACCGTTAATTCTTCTACTCTTTTAAATCGACTAAATTTATTTATTCCTTGAAGACCTATATGGAACTATCTTCCTCTAAATTTTCTTATATTTACCACGGATTATGCTTATGATAATCCTTTTCGAATTTCATGTTCACTTTACAGTTCTCATTTCCATGCGATTTCTTCTAAACACACTCTTCGTTCAATCAAACCTTCACTTTTTTCGATCACGTTCGTCTATATTTACTAACACTAATACTCATTGTGCTGATTGGATTTTCCTGGGTTTTCCCCAATGCTTACAACAAATGTTGGATCAATTTGAATTTAAAATCATTTGTAATTATACATCCAGTCTGTTTACTTTTTAGTATTTTAATTTCTAGATTAGCTTTAAATTTTTATATTATACAATTAATAATAGAATTTTTTCTGTAAGTAGACTGTTTGTAGGTGAATCTTAATTAAATAAACGTCCATGCTAAGAAACCAGCTATCAGACAGCATATAGATACAAAATCTTCACGTGCCGGTACCACGAAAAAATTTGGCCAGCAATTATATTAAACGCGTACAAAGGCGACGTGGAAAACAGCGGCGAATTATTGAGATGAATGGAACTTACATATATCATCCAATACGAGTACGCCATGGTCATCATAAAAGATGATGTGTACTCCACTAGAACCAGGATTTGTGCGGAACCCAGACCTCCGCTGTTCCAGCTACTGACTGTAATGAAAACACTGTTGATTAGTGAGCAACTCGAAGTATACCAATTGTATTCTTATAAATCCTAGTTCTTTTATATTTAACAGTGAGCGTACTTACACCATTCTTCCTACTATCACCCGACCAACGGGATACAAGTCGCTGATAGGGTCGGATCATCTTTCGTGTACGTGTACGTACTTGGGTCACACCGTAATATTGACTCGCATACAAGTGGCCATAAATTACTTATTTTGTTACGGTGCGTTGTGGTACACGATGAACTTCCACTTAAAAGTCAATCTGGCGTATATCTTAATTATGAAAATATACAAATGCTTAAAGTAAGTTCAAGCATTCTGCCAATGGCCAGCAAATTTGTTCGCAAGTCTTCTCATCTTATAGTAATTATGTCATTTTTTTTAATTTATCTTCTGTGCTTGATAACTGACATCAAAGAAGTACTGTCGCTTCAGATGATGAGACAGCTCAATATCAATAACACAAAAAAATAGAGCTACTGGAGGCTGGCAGCATCAGAACGATAAAAGCCAACATGGCTCTGACAGGTAGTCTCCTAACGCCGCTGATGGTATGCTCGAGAGTCGCAATCACCTTTATGGTCAGGCAAAGGTATCAAACACTTCAAAACGAAACTAATGAGGGATTAATTCTACTTATAGTTTTCTGGCAATTTTATTGCCAATTGATTTTAGTTTTTATTGCGACACGCGCTTCAATTTCAAAAAGTTTCAATAGTGTGTCCAAAAGATCGCCTTTTGATAATGGACAATTTTAGCGATGCCAGATGGTCTGGAAAAAACTAACACTATTTAGCTAATAATTAATTAGTATTGCAACATACAATTACATTTGAATATTTATATAATACTGTGTTGCTCAGACATCCTCCCCCTGTTGGGGTTCTTTCAACGTTCCTTTCTAGTCAGTTGACTGGAAGAGGAGCAATTTTATGAAGAGGACGTTGCAAGGTGCCTTTTTATGTTCTCAGTTCTACCGCTCTGACCCTTCCTTCCTTTCCTGGAATTGCTGCAGTTACACGAGCTATGTTCCATTGTTGAGGTGGTGTGTTGTTTTCATAAATTACTACGAGTTGACCTTCTTGAATGTTGGGCTGAGATACTGTCCACTTTGATCTTTGCTGAAATGTGTGAATGCAGTCGCGATGCCACAAATTCCAAAACTGCTGCTTTAAATATGTTACTTTCTGTCATTTGCTATATACAATACAAAGACTCGTCAGGAGCAGAAAGTAAAAATGAGTCAATCAGCAAGTAAGCTGGGGTCAAAGCAGTGCCATCGGTGGGGTCATCCGACTGTGGAGCGATTTGTCTTGAGTTAAGGATTGCTTCCACCTCAGGGAAGGCAGTTTTAAGTTCTTCGTGTGTAAGTGATTTTGCAGATTTCACGACCGCTTCCCAAAGACCACCAAAATGTGGCGCTCTTGGAAGTATGAATAAAAATTCGAGTCCTTTATGTGCGCAGTAAGCCTTGATGATCTCGATAGCTTGAGAATTAAATGCTTCGCGGTTGAATTCTGCCAGCCGAACTGCTACGCCCACAAAGTTCTTTCCATTATCGCAATAGACTTTCGAAGGCAATTTACGACGAGCAATGAATCTTCGAAGACACAGTAAGAAAGTTGCCTTCATGGCAATCTCCTTTCTATCCTATAGGTTGTCATAAATGGACCACAAAAGTCGACGCCGGTTACTATAAACGAAAGCTCACCGCGCAGGAAGATCTCCCATCAACTGCTGCAGCAATCTTGGCTTATAGCGAATGCAAATTATGCAATTGCGGATGACTTTCCGAGTCAGACGTCTTGCATTTATAGCCCTTTCTCGTAATAAAGATATCAAAACCTCTGAGTAAGCGTGCGAATGTTGTCGATGTAGGAATTCGACATAAAGATATGTTAATCGATGTGTTATTGGTACAATAGCTGAAAACTTGGCATCAGTAGCTCTGATCTAGCTAGCCTTCCACCTACTCTAATGACTATTACACTAACACAATCATTAAGCTGCATCCCATGTATAAAGGGTGCAAGATTTTGCATGCCAGGCTTAAGCGATTTGTCCTTGGCTAATAAACTGTTCTCTTCGAAGAACGCTGACTGCTGTATGTGCTCTATTATTTGCCAGAACATCACATTTAGTTCTGCTGCTATTATATGCACAACGTCACTAACGTTGAGTGAATGATTTGGCAGGATACGTCTAAACATTCGATATACATTAGAGAGAATTCGTAGCGTCTTGATATGTGAATAAGAATTTTTTATTATTTGGTTAATAATCGACTCTGAGTTGTCGATAATTGCGTAATGTTGTGAAAGAATTATTAGTGCGTGGTCGCACTTAGATCCTTCACAGAATTTTAAGGTGTCCTCTATAAAAACTTCGGAGATTTCTGATGGTTGCTCGTTACAGACCATCGTTGTCCGTTTGCGAACTTCGATTGGAGATGGCAGCGGTTTCTTGAAACGTGGCCAATCTTTGGATGGGCCATTAAGAAAGTCAGGTCCTGAAAACCACATGTTGGCTTGGAGATCAATTGTGTTGCAACCTCTTGAGACAATATCCGCTGGGTTTTGTGCAGATGGAACGTGTCTCCAGTGTACGTCCTTACAATCTTCTTGAAGTTCAGCTATGCGATTTGAAACAAAGCAATTGAGCTTAGAAGTGTGCATCCCCATCCACTGAATAACTATTTTTGAATCGGTCTAAAAGGTTATAGTGCTATAATATGGAATAAGTTTCTTTTAAATTTGCGAAAAGTTTTGTTAAGTAAGACTGCTGCTTATTCTTTGAGCTTCGGAAGCGACATAACCTTTACAGGTTCAACTTTTGATTTCACAAGTAATAGGCTTGGTTTAATTGTGGAATTAATTTGTAAATGAATGTACACACAGCAACCATTTGCTTGCTCCGATGCGTCTGCAAATGCATGAATTTCTTCTTTGACTGCGAGGGAAGTATGTACGAAACGTGTAATAATTTGCAAGAGTGCTCCAAACATGCGACAATTTGTCTGGCAAGAGAATTTTGCATCGAATTATGATAAGACTCATTATTCCTAGAACGTCATACATCCTTGCGATTGTAGACAATACAAGTCGTTTTGTGACTTGGTCTGATTGTTGAATGTTAAATTGATACGCCAGCTGATCTTGCTTAGGTAGCCAAGATAGTCGAAGTGCTTTCATTGCACCCTCTTCTTCCAAGTTGATAGGCACTTCATTATCATACACAATGAACTCGCTCGAATTACTTTGAAATTTTATTATATTTAGATTTCCTTTCCACAAGTGCAACGCTCTGATCCCTTTTTTTTTCAATTCATCAATGGAGTCTGCGCCAGTAAGAAGGTCGTCTACATAGAAATCAGTTCGAAAAACTGACGCACCAACTGGAAATTCAGAATCGTACAAGCTACCAATATAATGAAGACAGCGAATTGCTAGAAAAAATTAAAAAATTGGTGATACATTTTGACAATATCAGCGGTAAGAACGAATTTATGTTAACGAAAGCCTAGTAGTATGGTAATCAAATCCTGCTGAATAGTTGGCCCAGTCATAAATACACCATTAAATGACTTAGCTGACCCATCAAAGATGATGCGCAGCTTTGTATTTAGGCTCTGCGGATTTAGCACACAAAGGTGTGGTATAAAAAAACGAGGAATACTTGTCTTGTGTCTAGTGATATAATAGGAGTCATATGTCCTAGCGAAATGAATTCATTTATGAAATCAGCGCATGCCATTTTGAGTTTATCATTACGCTCTAGCATGATGAAACGGTTATATGCCACGTTATACGATTTGCCTAAATTGCCTTAGAGTCTCGAAAAGGCAAACGCACTTGAATTCGACCGTAGGCACATCTAGTGACATTGTTTAAAAAATGATCTTCGCAATCCTGTTCTTCTGCGTTGAACGAGGTGGAGGTGTCAATCACTCCTCCACTTTCCAAAATCGCTCCAGTATTCCTTTGAGCACTGGTGAATATTGCGTGAAATGACATCGGTGAATTTGAATAGTTGGCTGAAAGTTCGTTATGGTTCCACCTACTACCAGCCGAATGCTGTGTTTAATAAGCATGGTTGATTCTCACCTACAGAATGTTTGCCAATGCGAATGGAATCGAAAAATCCTTCAGAGTTAACAAGACTGTGAATCTTGTTCGATTCGTAGAATAGTGGATCAGCAAGAACGATTTCCTTCGGAAACTTCCACTGAGATACTAACATATCCATTTGGTTGATTAGTGCAAATGGACTTGATGACTGAAAAAGTTGATGTCCATTGAAAATCAGACATGCGTGATTTAAGTGTAGTCGATACGTTGTAGCTAATGTTCTGAATATCATCTGATATACCGCTCACGGCTTGTGAGACTCGATATTTCTCCAACTGCAGACGTTTTGCAGCTTCTTCTGTTATAAGATTTACTTCCGAACAAAAATCCAACATGAAACGAAGTAAATGTTAATAACCGAACCCGTCCCTGACTTGAACAATAGCTGTGGGTAGAATGCCTCGTTTGACTGCTCGTACTACCATTGATACTTTTTGTTAAGAAGATTGAAGAAATTGGTCAATACTTAGATTTACAGGTCAAGCTTTAGTTCCTGCCATAATGTCCTGACTGAAATTATGTAGCAACGTATGATGAGTGGCACGACAAATCTTGCAACGTGATTTAGATGATCATTATTTTTGGCTGTGAGATTTCCTAAGGCAATTGAAACAAAGAGCATATTTCTTGACCCAATCCTGGCGTTGGTTAAGAAGCAACGCAGCAAACGTAGAACAACTTGAGATATAATGTTCTCCTGAATTACAATATTCGCATTTGTAGTTGGTTGTTATAAATGCTTTCGAAAGTTGCCCTGTTGCTTAAATCTTTTTTTTCCATCGTGTGACTCTATAGCTGATGTACCCTTAGAACGACTTTCTAAGAATTGGCATGTGAGAGTAAGGATGTTGCAACAGTTGTGCTATGAAGGAAAAGACTCGAATAGCTGTTTTTCATCGTAATGTAGCTTTGTGTCTTCATCTAGCTTTGTTAACAGAATGTGAATAAAGACAGAATTCATTATGTCTTCGGATGTTCCTAGTGATAAAAGTTAACCTCTAATTGCAGCTATAGAATCAAGAAACTTTTGCAGAGCTATTGCATCTGGCTTATGCTTTGATGGTAGAGTGAACAGACTGTTAATATAGTTAATATAGAAAAATGTTAATATAGAAAAATTAACACGTCGTTGTCGTATCGGTTCTTTTATTGATTTAATGCCTTTGAATAATTTTCTTCAGTAACTTGAAAACTCTGTACAACCTCTAATGCTGGCCCTGAAAGGCAATTGAGCAATTAATTGTATTTGTCAATAGTGGAAATTAAATGGTCTTAGTGAATGCACTCATGAACCGCTTGTAGATTGAATATGTTCCATCAAAAGTTTGTAGCTTGATTTTGGGTAATCTGCTGTGAATGTTTCCCGAAGAACTGCAGTTTAAAAAACTAGCGTCAGGAATGCTTGTCCTTCGCCTTTTATTCATAAGAATAGGTATTTATGATTTTTCCTCGATAAATTCTTCTTTGATTTATGACCTGCCATCGTCTCCGTAATACAAATCTTCAATTTGAGTTTGAGTTTGACAAAGAGTTCGAAATTAGTTTTCTAAAATTTGTAAATTATATTCAAGTAAAGTTAACTCCACATTATCACCTAAAGAAAGAACTCTGGCTTTTATATTTTGAAGATTTCTGGCTGATGGGGGATTACTTCTACTTATAGTTGTCTGGCAATTTTTAATGCCAATTGATTTTAGTTTTTATTGCGCCATGCGCTTCAAGTTCAGCAAGTTTCAATAGAGTGTGACCAAAATTTCGCCTTTTGATGATGGACAATTTTAGCGATGCCAGATTTAATTAGTATTGCAACATACAATTATATTTGAATATATATATAATACTGTGTTGCTCAGACAAGGCCAATATGCTGAAACAGCGATCTCAGCCATCGTGAAAGCATATGGACAGCCTGTAAAACTTAGCCACGTGCGTTGAGACAATAATTCGTCAACGGTGGGAGCACTCCAGTCATATGACGCCGGAATGCAGCAAAGTGACAATTAACGATGGGAACGTCCGCGGCAGAGCCCGTAGCGATGAAATAGTATCAAAACAAATGTCATTTAGAAGTAGGTTTCAGCTGTAAAAAAAATAACTTCCAATGAACATAAGCTTTTTTTTTAAATTAAATTTATAAAATATCCGTTAATTGGCACCCGAGCAGGGGCCGTGTGCTGTGTATCTTGTGTGTTCGCGATTATAACTATTTTCAAGTGCCTAATATAGCCTTAGTGTATACAAATGAACTATCTAAAAATATTCGGTAACAAAAAACAAAGTGCCTTGAAGAGTCACGATCGAGGGTATATTATCCTTTGTGTTTCATAAAATCGACAAAAAAAAACCTAATAACTAAAATCTCAAGTCTAGCTAAAAAGTGCTTTAAGAAGCAACAAATTTTATACTAAGAACAGTGAACAGTGACAAAGCGGAGATAAAACGAAACTTGCACATCCCGCAGACCCCATGAGTTAGTGACAACAACGAACACTCTTTGGCACGGGCCCACAGAAATCAATTCAACGCCGACAGCCCTTTAGTATCCGTTCGAAGGGCAACGCGAAGTAAAAATCCGGAGAACCCCCGGTATCCCAAAGGACGACATGGGACAAACAGGATACTACCAACGAGCCAGCGTGGGAGATTCGCTGGAAATTTTATTATTTACGTAAGCTAAAAAGCACTTAGTATTAAGTAAAATCAAAAACGGAAATATATATAAAATATACATATAAGATTACTTAAGCAAACCATTGTCAAAAACAAAGTTGTAAACAAAAACAAATATACACTGCATTAAAAGAAAAGTAAAAATATAGCAAGCGTACATATCACCTTAAATACGGTATAAATAACTATTTACAATCCTGCGCATACACGACCAAACACAGAGGCTGGACGGCCAACCAGTAGCACTCCTATAGCTAGCCCTGAACTTAGGGAAGTTATATCAAGATGCTTTAATTAGTTATATATTTATCACAGCAAGTTCGGTGAGAAAGCACGCAAACGTAGTCCGCCAATTTTACCAAACTTTCGTATCGTTAAACCATAAAGCTACCGTCCTAACCGCTGGGGACTGGTAGCGAAATACTAACCTCAATCTCTACGGTACACGGCGCAGAGTGTTTTTCAAGAAATTCGCAGGCATAATTCAGAACAAACAGGTGAGTGACGCAGGAACAGAAACAGTGATGCCTCTCACTTTATAGAAACCAACGGCACACCTGTAGCAGAACGTCCCCGTCGATTGTCTGGAGATAAACTTACTGCACCTTAAAACAAAATCAATGCCTTATTGGCTCAAGGTATTTGCAAGCCCATCCCATTTAGTCGCAATAAAGGAAGGATCTTGGCGTGCATGCGGCGATTATCGCAAATTAAATGACATTTCTATACCAGATCGCTACACCATATCGCACATCCATGACTTCGTGGAACATTTGAACGGTATGACCATATTTTCAACAATTGATCTGGTCAAGGCATATTATTAAATACCCATGGCTGAACAGGATATTAAAAAAACTGCAGTTTGTACTCCGTTTGGTCTCTTTGAGTTCGTTTACATGCCATTTGGTTTAAAAAATTTAAAAAAACAAACATTTCAAAGATTCATGGATAATATATTTCGTGACCTTAGCTTTGTTTTCTGCTACATAGACGATATCCTAATAGCATCACGGGATGCAGAAGAGCACACAAAATATCTTCG
>JAWNNK010000294.1:0-37500 GCA_035045065.1 Hirtodrosophila trivittata
ATGAACGCAATGCATCGCCGTCGTAATTTAAGTTAATTTTTATTTTTATGTTTTCAAACACTAGAATTTTGGGATTTTTAGTGACGCCGCGCCACAGCTTTAAGTTTAGTTTTCCACAGCACACACACATGTACACACAAGAATAACAGGAAATTGGAGAGACAATACAACTTGGGTGTTCCGTGAACTTTAAGTCGTCTTATTCTTCATCATATGTATGGTCCTTCGAGCCGGATGCGCTGATTGTTTAAAAAAAATGGAACAATTCAAGCTTGATGAAAACAGCAAGAAGCCGTGCGAAGGCAAGCATCGAACGGTTGCTAACGGCGTCCCAAGATCCACGTGCGGGATCAAATTGGGAAGTGAGACGAAATAACCGTGCTATTGGAGAGACTCAATACCGTCTGGAAGGAATTTGAGACCCTTAGCGACAAAATGGCCCTTTACGACGAGGCAGAGGGATATGTTGATCCAGCCATCGACAACGAGAGCTACGAAGGTGAAGTACTTGCGCGCAAGTGCATTGCTGCGCTCGCTAAAACGCGCTTGTGAGCCAAGAGAGAGCGGGGGAGGGAACAAACCCGAAGGTAACCAGGTCATCGACGAGATCGCATCGCAAGCATCAGGAGCTGACGAAAACTTGGTTCGTCTGCTGCAGCAACAGCAAGAGCTGAACGAGCGCTTGGCGCAGCAGCAAGCAATGCTGTTGAGCTCAACCTCGTCAGCAATTGGACTCCAAAGTGAATTGCCAAAGATTCATATAAAGCAATTCAATGGCAGACTACAAGGAATGGCCTGCTTTCATGAGCATCTTTGAAAGCACGATCCACAACAAGCAGCATTTGACAGCAGTTCAAAAGTTGCACTACCTAAAAACGTATATTACTGGAGAAGCAGCTGATCTAATTCGCCATATGCCAGTAACAGCTGCAGCTTATTGTTCTGCTTGGATGTGTCTAATGGAGCGTTACAACCGCCGACGGTACGTGGTCAATACTCTGCTGGACACATTTATGAAGTTACCGTCGACATCCAGAGCGGATGCGTCAATTCTACAAAAGGTGACAGATGGAGCAACAGAGATTGTACGAGGTCTAGATGCAGCAGGGCAAAGTAGAAGAGACTGCTGGGTTATACACTTCGTTTTGGCATAGACCGACGCTGAAACACGACGTAAATGGATTGAAGGAAGTCGTGAATTGGAATCGCCAGGTATAAACGATTTGCTCCAATTTTTGGACCGACGCTGCGAGGAATTTGAGCTTAGCAAAACTGAGATTGACATTACAGACATCAAAGGTGGTCAACAACAAAACAAAGCCAAGCGATCGTCATACTCTTTGGTATCACTTGAAAAAGGGGCTTGTGAAAAGTGCAGCTCCAAGAAACACAAGATGTACAGTTGTCCGAAATTTGTTGAACTATCAATCGACCAAAGACGTACATTCGTGAAAGCTAAATCCTTGTGCTTTAACTGCCTTAAGCTTGGGCATGTGTCACGAAAGTGTGAATCGAAGCTCACATGCAAATTTTGGCACACTAATCACCACTCTCTACTACATATAGAGAATTTTACTCCGCAATTCACTGCAACCAGGGCGCAGCCAATAATTGACGAGCAGCGCATCCACAGCACACCTGAAAAGACTACAATGACCATCAGCCACATCGCACGTGCGCATATCCAAGAGCTGATCCTTCGTACAACGGATCATCAACTACTACACAGCCACAAGGGCTTCGGAAAAGCGCATTGCCAACAGCTCTAGTGTTCGTTCGAAACGCAAAATGATCGCACACTATATGTCGGGTGCTGTTGGACAGTGGCTCGGAACTGTCATACATCTCCGAACGGTGCATAAATTCACTTGGACTGGCACGTTTTCCGTCACGTATCCTGGTGTCGGGAATTTCATCAATAAAGGCTGAGGCAACCAGAGGCTGCAGCACACTGGACATACAATCAAGAATCTCTGACATTGGAATGAAGGTGCGAGCTCACGTACTCAGTAAAATCACGTCTACGTTGGCAAGACATAATATCGCCGCCGCATCACTAAAGGCTTTCCATGGCTTCGATCTCGCGGATGCTGAGTATCATCGCGATTTCAAGAAATTGTTGGATGGGTCATAACTGCTATTTTGTCTTGCAGCTCATCATCTACAACAATAATGCATACGGCTATTGACATTGATGCATCGCTTCGACGCTTTTGGGAGCTTGAGGATGTCAAGGAGGATTTTCATCGGGAGCCAGGGGACGATGAAGTTGAGCAACACTTTATGAAGACACACACTCGAGACTCCAAGGGGCGCTACATTGTCGAGCTTCCGTTCAAGGATCCAAATCAACGGTTTCCGGATACACTACAGGGAGCACTCGCAAGATTCAAGGGTGTCGGAGGCCTGCTGAAACAGAATCCCGATCTACACTCACAAAATGTCCATTTTTTGCGTGATTATCTATATTTAGGTCACATGCGAGAACTATCATTTGGGTCACATGCGAGAACAGCCACATCATCCAGTTATTAACCAAAAATTAAGAGTGGTTTTTGACGGCTTGTTTAAGGATACTAGTGGAACGGCCTTGAACGACGCTACACATTGGACCCAGTATTTTGCGAAACCTATTCTTAATTTGTATACGCTCCAAAATGTTTAAATTCGTCTCTTCCGCAGATATAGTCATAATGTATCGACAAATCTGGGTAGCTGTCAATCATTGTAATTACCAGCGTATTGTATGGCGAGAGGATGAAAGCACTCCTATCAAGCACTTTGAGCTCTTCACGGTCACAAACGGCACTTCCAGTGCACCATTTTTGGCTGTGAGGGTCCTTGACCAGTTAGCTCAAGACCATTAAAGCTAAAAACATTTGTTGCAAATAGAACATCACATATACTACATACATCATGAGAATACAAAGGAAAATCCCGCAGACTACGCCACTCGTGGTATGCTCGCTACAGAACTGCTTAATTTCGAGCTGTGGTGCATGAGACCTTCATGGCTGCAAGATCCAGAGAAACTAGCTGAAAAGTTGAGTTCTACAATATTCTGGTCTCCTCTTTCTGAAAACCATGGCCAAGAAGAAATGAAGACCATCATTGACAACATTGACAGCATTGACAACTCAGGAAGACGACTCACCTTTACCGTTCGAAGCACTGGTGCAGCGCGTCTCTTCATGGACAAAACTAGTTCGCATTGTGGCATACGTCTTACGCTTCATCCAAAGAACCAGGGCTCTTAAATCAGGCATGTTGGCAAGTACCAAAGTGCTGACATTTGAAGACATCCAGGCTGCTTGCATTCTTTGCTTACAAACCGCTCAACAATGTTTCAAGGAGGATCGAAATCTACTGCTGATTAACAAACCACTTTGGAGCCGCTCTCAGCTGCTCAAGCTCCCACCTATTGTATGCAAGAATGTCCTTCTACGAGTTGGTGAACGACTGAGTAATTCTCAATTACCAGCTGCTGTCAAACACCCTATACTGCTTCCGAAATCACACCGCATTACAAGAATGATGTTCGAACATGAACATGAATCGAACTTTCACACAGGCGTTTCTGCACTCTTTTTCATCACGCGTCAGAAATATTGGATTTTTAGGGCGCTTAACCTTATAAGAAATCTTGCCCACAACTGCATAAGATGTTTTCGCCAACGTAATCACACAGCGCACCAATTCATAGCCAACCTACCAGGCATTCGTCTTACAGAGGCACTTCCTTCCAGCACTTAGGCTGTGACTACGCTGGACCATTTATTCTAAAGGAAAGAAGAGGACGCAATCCACTAAACTAAGGGCTACATATGTTTGTTCGTATACCTTGTAACATCAGCTATACACCTGGAATTGGCTATCGAAGTAAGCACAGACACATTTTTGGTAGGTCTTCGTGGATTTATGTCCCTCAGAGGCAAATGTTCCCAGATCTTTAGCGATAACGGAACAAATTTTGTTGGTACCAAACGGGCACTAGATGAGATGCAGCAATTTCTTTCTTCGCCAGACCATCAACACACCGTAGCGCGAACGCTGGCCAACGATGGAATTAGACGGAGTTTCATACCTCCACATTCGCCACACTGGGGAGGCAAGTGGGAACCATCGGTGCGTTCCGTCAAGCTGCACCTTTATCGCGTTGTTGGAAATACGCTGTTGACTTTCGAACAAATGCAAACTCTGATTGTTCAGATTAGTGCAGTAGTGAATATTTAACAACCTTGCAGCAACGTCACAAGTGGAAAAACAAGGAGCGCAACATCTCAGTTGACAATGTGGTACTTGTCAAGGAATCAAATCTTCCACCAGCAGCTTGGATTCTAGCCCGCGTATTGGAAACTCATCCTGGACCGGATGGACTTGTTCGCGCCGTGAAGCTTAAGACGTCCACCGGAGAGATGACTCGACCCATCACCAAGCTAGCAGTATTACCTAATTCAGAAACTATGTTTCAGGGCGGCCCGGGATGTTGATGAACGCAATGCATCGCCGTCGTATTTTAAGTTAATTTTCATTTTTATGTTTTCAAACTCTAGAACTTTGGGATTTTTAGTGACGCCGCGCCACAGCTTTAAGTTTAGTTTTTCACACACACACACATAGATATACACAAGAATAAAAGGAAATTGGAAAGACATCAACTTAAGGTTCCGTGAACTTTAAGTCGTTTTATTCATCATCAGGGGTGTTCATGATAAGAATATTAAATGATCCATCATTTGTTGCGAGGATTGGGAAAACCCAGAAATACCCAATCAAATCACTATGATTAGTAAAGCAAATTAGTGCAAGTTACTACGTGTTAAAAAGTTAAGAATATGGTATCTAATCGTATCAAAAAAAGAGGATTCTGTGTTGAAGACTCGAAAAAGTCTGTTATAGACAACATAGAGAACTCGAAAAGGTTCATGCAGAGAATAATTAGTATTACAAGTATTTAGAGAAATCTGGTGTGAAGTTACGAGTACGTCTCAAAGGTACAGAAAAGTTAATTATGGCTCAATAGTAGAGATGAGTCAGTTATTGCCAATTATTAATTTATGTAAAAATAGAACTCCCAGCATCATGCGACGGTTAGTAAGAGATGGGAGGTTAATTAATTGCAATTTATTATTATTATTATTATTATTATTATTATTATTATTATTATTATTATTATTATTATTATTATTATTATTATTATTATTATTATTATTATTATTATTATTATTATTATTATTATTATTATTATTATTATTATTATTATTATTATTATTATTATTATTATTATTATTATTATTATTATTATAATTATTATATATATATATTATATTACATATTATTATTATTATTATTAGGTTTTGTTTTTAGGTACTTAAGCAGAGTTTCGCAATTTCAAGCCGTAGCGGAAGAAGTCATTGTATTCCGGCACCGTCATACGAGAATCAGGTACGATCAGGAGTGTATTGAATCAACTGTTGCAAAACTCGCTGTCTACCGAATAACTCTGCAAGATGCTACGACACGAGGAGTTCTGGATGTTAACTGGACAAGGAGAAAAGGGAGAGACGATCTTGTTCAGATGCAAGAGCAGAGAAAGGGATAAGGAGCAATAAAGCCCCGAACTCTGACAGTCTTGTGGCTGAATTGTTCAAGAATGGTGAATTGGTTCGACGTTGCGAACATACTCCGTCAGCGATTCATTGCGTAGTTCGTGTAGTAATAACTTCAGCTCCTTGCCTCTCCGGTTGACTGCCGCCTTGCTTCGCGGGATGCAACTGAGTTGCTAGATTCTGCGTAAGCGATGTTTTTACCCTTAGCAGTATGGTGACTTGGGGTATGGTGGTAAATGGGTAATGAGTAGCAGAAATATGCTCTAGGTATAGATATATCCGGACTGTGGCGAATATACGAGCACGTTATAAATATAGAAAATTTGTAGATATATAATTTTAACGGCGATAAATTCCAAGCTTATTTAGACAAGGCGAATAAATGGGTTCTGAGAAAAGATCAGAATCAACAGCAATAAGGACACCACCTCCTATACGCGACAAACGATCGCATGTAAAAGATGTGTATTTATTGCAGAATAAAGAACAATCGGAAATTTTATGCTTCAACCAAGTTTCAGTAAATAATTATGTTAGATTCACAAGAAATACTATCTTCATACATTTTATTTAGTTTAGAGTTAAGATCTCTAACTTTCTGGTAAAATAAACAAAGAGTTAGATTTTTGGTAAATTAGTAGAAGATGAAGTGCTAGTAGAATATAGAGGCAGTGCAATCGGAGGCCGATTTCTTTTACTTGACACAAACTCTTTTACAAGCCTTTCGGCCAAAAGGTTTTGCAACATAAAGTGGTGAATGCTTCCGCCGGAACACCAAACTAAAAAGAGCTGATTTTCCTGGCATAACTAAGTGTCAGAGGCAAGCCTAGAGACGAAAGTTTGTTTATTGATTGGAACGAGCTTACATGGGCAGAGAAGCCCTAATTACTTGTAAAGGAATGGTTACGGACAAAGTCTGTGGGGAACTAAGAGCAGTTTTGAAGACCGACGCATCAGCTATAATCACATTCTTGGAGCCCCCATAGGAGCAGGCGAGTTAGAATTCGTAACCTGCTCGACACTTTCAGAAATATTGCTTATGTTGCTTAAGGAAATCGGACCAGTTGCAGGTGTGTGTTGTGGTGTTACAAATTGTGGTGTTGCCAAAGAGACTGGTGTAGAAGGCATTACAGTCCTCAGCTCAGACGGCATGAATGACACTTTTCAATTATTAAAATTAACATCCAAGGTGTAGCAGTCACCATGTAGTTTTGTGAATGCTCCTCGGAGGGTATTAAAACCCTGCCTTGTCTGCCTCATGAATTCTTGCAAATTCAATTCAACTTCAACTTTAAGACCAGACTTATTAAAAATATAATCATTAACTTTGGTTGCATAACCAGCACATTTAACATGTGTATTGTCACACAACCAACATAAATGAGTTTAGCTTTAGCAATCAGACTGACATTTACAATTTCTGATACAGCAGACAGACATGTTAAAATATAAGAAAAACTAATATGATTCAAAATGCTTCATAATGATTCTAAAATCACAAATATTGTGCACAAGAAAGGATAAAAGAAGAACAAAAATATGCAAGAACAGTCTTATAAGCGAATACACAAATCAAAACAAATACCAACTAGCGCTGGGACGCAGTGTTTTTGGATTGATGCAAACTATGCAGTTGGATCAAGAGCAAAAGAGAAAAAACTGAGGGAGAGCGGCATGCAAAGAAAGCAGCTACAACAATCAGTGTTAGTTTGTTAAGATGTTTGTTAGCTTAGGAAAAAGAGTGAGCAAGTGTATTTTAGAGAGAGCCTCATGCAAATCAGGCAACTACAGCAATTAATGTTAGTGTGCTTAAATGTACGCAATTATTATTATTACTATTCTTATTATTATTATTATTATTATTATTATTATTATTATTATTATTATTATTATTATTATTATTATTATTATTATTATTATTATTATTATTATTATTATTATTATTATTATTATTATTATTATTATTATTATTATTATTATTATTATTATTATTATTATTATTATTATTATTATTATTATTATTATTATTATTATTGTGATTATTATTAGTATTATTATTATTATTATCATTATTATTATTATTATTATTATTATTATTATTATTATTAGTATTATTATTAGTATTATTATTATTAGTATTATTATTATTATTATTATTATTATTATTATTATTATTATTATTATTATTATTATTATTATTATTATTATTATTATTATTATTATTATTATTATTATTATTATTATTATTATTATTATTATTATTATTATTATTATTATTATTATTATTATTATTATTATTATTATTATTATTATTATTATTATTGTTGATGAACGCAATGCATCGCTGTCGTAATTTAAGTTTATTTTTATTTTTATGATTTATATTTTATCAAACACTAGAATTTTTGGATTTTTAGTGACGCCGCGCCACAGCTTTAAGTTTAATTTTTCACACACACACACATAGATACACACAAGAATAAAAAGGAAATTGGAAAAGACATCAACTTAAGGATCCGTGAACTTTTAAGTCGTTTTATTCATCATCATATTTATGGTCCTTCGAGCCGGAGCGCTGATTGTTTAAAAATGGAACAATTCAAGCTGATAAAAACAGCAAGAAGCCGTGCGAAGGCAAGCATCGAACGGTTGCTAACGGCGTCCCAAGATCCACGTGCGGGATCAAATTGGGAAGTGAATGAAATAAACGTGCTATTGGAAAGGCTCAATACCGTCTGGAAGGAATTTGAGACCCTAAGCGACAAAATGGCCCTTTACGACGAGGAAGAGAGATATGTTGATCCAGCCATCGACAACGAGAGCTACGAGGAGAAATACTTGCGTGCAAGTGCATTGCTGCACTCGTTAAAACGAGCTTGTGAGCCAAGAGAGAGCGAGGGAGGGAACAAACCCGAAGGTAACCAGGACATCGACGAGATCGCATCGCAAGCATCAGGAGCTGACGAAAACTTGGTTCGTCTGCTGCACCAACAGCAAGAGCTGAACGAGCGTTTGGCGCAGCAGCAAGCAATGCTGTTGAGCTCAAACTCGTCAGCAATTGGAATCCAAAGTGAATTGCCAAAGATACAAATAAAGCAATTTAATGCAGACTACAAAGAATGGCCTGCTTTCATGAGCATCTTTGAAAGCACGATCCACAACAAGCAGCATTTGACAGCAGTTCAAAAGTTGCACTACCTAAAAACGTATATTACTGGAGAAGCAGCTGATCTAATTCGCCATATGCCAGTAACAGATGCAGCTTATAGTTCTGCTTGGATGTGTCTAATGGAGCGTTACAACCGCCCACGGTACGTGGTTAATACACTGCTGGACACATTTATGAAGTTACCGTCAACATCCAGAGCGGATGCGACAATTCTACAAAAGGTGATAGATGGAGCAACAGAGATTGTACGAGGTCTAGATGCAGCAGGGCAAAGTAGAAGAGACTGATGGATTATACACTTCGATTTGGTAAAGACCGACGCTGAAATACGACGTAAATGGATTGAAGCAAGTCGTGAATTGGAATCGCCAAGTATAAACGATTTGTTCAAATTTTTGGACCGACGCTGCGAGGAATTTGAGCTTAGCAAAACTGAGATGGACACAGACATCAAAGGTAGTCAACAACAAAACAAAGCCAAGCGATCGGCACACGCTTTGGTATCACTGGAAGAAGGTACTTGTGTAAAATGCAGCTCCAAGGAACACAAGATCTACAGTTGTCCGAAGTTTGCTGAGCTGCCAATCGACCAAAGACGGACATTCGTTAAAGCTAAATCCTTGTGCTTTAACTGCCTTAGGCTTGGGCATGTGTCGCGAAAGTGTGAATCAAAATTTACATACAAATTTTGCCACACTCATCACCATTCTCTACTACATTTAGAAAATGGTACTCTGCAATCCACTGCAACCAGGGAGCAGCCAATTATTGACGAGCAGCGTATCCACAGCACACCTGAAGACACTACAGTGACCATCAGCCACATAACACGTACTCATGTCACTCCAAGAGCAGATCATTCCTACAACGGATCATCAATTACGACACAGGCACAAGGATTCAGGAAAAGCGCATTGCCAACAGCTCGAGTGTACGTTCGAAACGCTAAAGGATCACACATTATATGTCGGGTGCTGTTGGACAGTGGTTCGGAACTGTCCTACATCTCCGAACGGTGCATACAGGCCCTTGGACTTGCACGTTTCCCGTCACGTATACTGGGGTCGGGAATTGCATCAAAAAAAAGCGGAGACAACCAGAGGCTGCAGCACATTGGATATACAATTGACCATCTCTGAGCATACCATGAAGGTACGAGCTTACGTACTCAGTAAAATCACGTCTACGTTGGCAAGACATGATAAAGACGCAGCAGCACTAAAGGCGTTCGATGGTTTCGATCTAGCGGATGCTGAGTATCAATCGTTGGCTCCAGTAGATATACTTTTGGGCAGCGATTATGTTTGGACCGTGTTCACTGGTCAAAAGATGTTCGACAGTCAGGGGAACATCATCGCTATTTCAACAATTTTTGGATGGGTCATAACTGCTATTATGGCCAGCAGCTCATCATCTACAACAACAATGCACACGGCTATTGACATTGATGCATCGCTTCGACGCTTTTGGGAGCTGGAGGATGTCAACCAGGAATTTCATCGGGAACCAGGCGACGATGTTGAGCAACACTTTATGAAAACACACACTCGAGACTCCAAGGGGCGTTACATCGTCGAGCTTCCATTCAAGGATCCAAATCAACAGTTTTCGGATACACTACAAGGAGCACTAGCAAGATTCAAGGGTGTCGAACGCTGCCTGAAACAGAATAACGATCTACACTCACAATATGTACAGTTTATGCGTGATTATCTAAATTTGGGTCACATGCGAGAACTATCACCAGAGGACATTGACAAGAAACCGTGCTTCTATTTGCCACATCATCCACTAATTACTCAAAAATTAATTTTTGACGGCTCGTTTAAGGATACAAGTGGAAAGGCCTTGAACGACGCGCTACACATTGGACCCAGTATTTTGCGAAACCTATTTTCAATTTGTATACGCTTCAGAATGTTTAAATTCGTCTTTTCCGCAGATATAGTCAAAATGTATCGACAAATCTGGGTAGCTGCCAATCATTGTAGTTACCAGCGTATTGTATGGCGAGAGGATGAACGCACTCCTATCAAGCACTATGAGCTCGCCACGGTAACATACGGCACTTCCAGTGCACCATTTTTGGCTGTAAGGGTCCTTGACCAGTTAGCTCACCACCATCAACTTGAGTTTCCTACTGCAGCAAAAATCATAAAGGAAGAGTTCTACATGGACGACGTACTCACGGGAGCATACACAGAGAAAGAGCTTCTTCGCAAGCAGGATGAGTTGATTCAGCTAATGGAACGTGCAGGTATGGAGCTTGGCAAATGGGTCTCCAACTCATCACGCATTCTCACTACAACTAACGGTCAAGGCAAGAAATTGGATTCTACATCAAAAGTTGTTGGCATTCACTGGAATCCAGAAGGGGACACTTTGTCGTACAATGTGTGCCTCTCATCAAATCCGCACAACACCAAACGACAAGTACTATCGGACGTGGCACGCATCTTTGATCCGTTGGGTATTCTGTCGCCAGTGGTGGTACAATTCAAGATTCTGTTTCAAGAATTGTGGTTACTCGATCTCGGCTGGGATACGGAACTTCCTCAAAAAATTGCAGATTGGTGGAAAAAATGCCGTAACGACCTCAATGTACTCCAGGAACTTTGTCTGCCACGATTTGTTAACAACAGGGAGGATCACATTGAACTGCATGGATTTTCAGATGCTTCCATAAAGGCATACTCCGCAGTCGTCTACAGCAGATTGGTACAATCAGATGCCACTCTTCAACATAAGAGCATTGAAATACATGCATGGTGCGACTCAACCATAGTTCTGGCTTGGCTTTCACACCAACCATCAAAGCTAAAAACATTTGTAGCAAATAGAACATCAGAAATACTCGAGGCTATACCACGCAATGCATGGCATCATGTGAATACAAAAGAAAATCCCGCAGACTGCGCCATTCGTGGTCTGCTCTCTACAGAACTGCTCAATTTCGACCTGTGGTGGATGGGACCTTCATTGTTGCAAGATCCAGAGAAATTAGCTGATAAGTTGAGTTCTACAAAATTCTGTTCTTCACTTTCTGAAAACCATGACAAAGAAGAAATGAAAACCATCGCGTTGACAACCCAGGAAGACGACTCACCTTTACCGCTCGAATCACTGGTGCAGCGCGTGTCATCATGGACAAAACTCGTTCGCATTGTGGCATACGTCTTACGCTTCATTCAAAGAACCAGAGCCCTTAAATCAGGCGTGCTGGCAAGCAGTAAAATGCTGACATTTGAAGAGATCCATGCTGCTCGCATACTTTGCTTACAAACCGCTCAAGAATGTTTCAAGGAGGATCGAAATCTACTGCTGATGAGCAAAAAACTTCGGAGCCGCTCTCAGCTGCTCAAGCTCTCACCTTTTGTATGCAAGAATGGTCTGCTACGAGTTGGTGGACGACTGAGTAATTCTCAATTACCAGCTGCTGTCAAACACCCTATTCCGAAATCACACCGCATCACAAGAATGATTTGGGAACATGAACATGTATCGAACTTTCACCCAGGCGTTTCTGCACTCTTTGTCATTACGCGTCAGAAATATTGGATTTTTGGAGAAATCTTGTCCACAACTGCATAAGATGTTTTCGCCAACGTAATCACACAGCGCACCAATTCATGGCCGACCTACCAGGCATTCGTATTACAGAGGCACTTCCCTTCCAGCACTCAGGCTGTGACTACGCTGGACCATTTATTCTAAAGGAAAGAAGAGGACGCAATTCAGGAAAAACTAAGGGCTACATATGTTTGTTTGTATGCCTTGTAACATCAGCTATACATCTGGAATTGGCTACCGACCTAAGCACAGGCACATTTTTGGCATGTCTTCGTCGATTTATGTCCCTCAGAGGCAAATGTTCCCAGATTTTTAGCGATAACGGAACAAATTTTGTTGGTGCCAAATGGGCACTAGATGAGATGCAGAAATTTCTTTCTTCGCCAGAGCATCAATACACCATAGCTCAATCGCAGGCCAACGATGGAATTAGATGGAGTTTCATACCTCCACATTCGCCACACTGGGGAGGCAAGTGGGAATCATCGGTGCGTTCCGTCAAGCTGCACCTTCGTCGCGTTGTTGGAAATACGCTGTTAACTTTCGAACAAATGCAAACTTTGATTGTTCAGATTAGTGCAGTAGTGAATATTTAACAACCTTGCAGCAACGTCACAAGTGGAAAAACAAGGAGCGCAACATCTCAGTTGACAATGTGGTACTTGTCAAGGAATCAAATCTTCCACCAGCAGCTTGGATTCTAGCCCGCGTATTGGAAACTCATCCTGGACCGGATGGACTTGTTCGCGCCGTGAAGCTTAAGACGTCCACCGGAGAGATGACTCGACCCATCACCAAGCTAGCAGTATTACCTAATTCAGAAACTATGTTTCAGGGCGGCCCGGGTTGTTGATGAACGCAATGCATCGCCGTCGTAATTTAAGTTAATTTTCATTTTTATGTTTTCAAACACTAGAATTTTGGGATTTTTAGTGACGCCGCGCCACAGCTTTAAGTTTAGTTTTTCACACACACACACATGTACACAAGAATAAAAGGAAATTGGAAAGACATCAACTTAAGGTTCCGTGAACTTTAAGTCGTTTTATTCATCATCAGGGGTGTTCAAAATAAGAATATTAAATGATCCAACATTTGTTGCGAGGATTGGGAAAAACCCAATCAAATCACTATGATTAGTAAAGCAAATTAGTGCAAGTTACTACGTGTTAAAAAGTTAAGGATATGGTTCTTAATCGTATCAAAAGAGGATTCTGTGTTGAAGACTCGAAAAAGTCTGTTATAGTCAACACAGAGAACTCGAAAAGGTTCATGCAGAGAATAATTAGTATTACAAGTATTTAGAGAAATCGGTGTGAAGTTACGAGTACGTCTCAAAGGTACAGAAAAGTTAATTTGGCTCAATAGTAGAGATGAGTCAGTTTTGCCAATTATTAATTTATGTAAAAATAGAACTCCCAGCATCATGCGACGGTTAGTAAGAGATGGGAGGTTAATTAATTGCAATTTACTGTGGTATGAAGGCAAATCAGTACCTGGAACCCAGTTAAAGCCGCGAAGAGCAAAAAGAAGAAACTTCTTTTGAACAGACTCAATTCTGTCTTGGTGTACCGAATATTGAGGAGACCACACACAAGATCCGTATTCCAGAATAGGCCGAACAAGAGAAGTATATAGCAGCTTAGTCGTATAAGGGTCGTCGAATTCCTTAGACCATCGTTTGATAAATCCAAGAGATTGAGTCGCCTTGTTGACTGTAAGCGCGATATGTTTGTCAAATTTTAGGCTATGATCGAGAAGAATTCCCAAATCAGTGACACAGTCTAATCTCTCAAGAGAAACCCGGTCGAGCATGTAATTAAATGTGTGAGGCGTACTTCTACAGAATGACATAACCTTACATTTAGAGCAATTCAGAAACAACAAGTTGCATTTACACCAAGCAAAAAACAAATCCAGGTCCGACTGCAATAAATAAGGACAGTTGTTGTCATTATATGATAAGCACAGCTTCACATCATCGGCGTACATTAGTACATAGGAGTGAAGGAAAATAGACGGGAGATCGTTAATAAATAAATTAAAAAGTAAAGGCCCAAGTGGCACCCTGGGGTCACCAGAGTACAGGGACAGCTTGTTTCTAAAATTAATGAATTAAGTTTTATAAAATCTGTTTTACGAAAACAGAGTGATTTAACGACCGGGTTCATAGAACAAATATGCTCACATGTAGGCAGTTCGAAAACTAAGTCTAAAGTAGGATGATAGGGGTCTTCAGGGACAACTAAGGGACAAGTTTGTATTACAGTACTAGAGGAAGGATCCGATGCAAAAATAAGGTCAAGTAGACGACCATTAAAGTTTCGAACCGGATTAATTTGAGAGAGAGACATCTCTAAAAGCGAATTGATAAATTCGTGAGATGTGATTGTCAACAAAACATTTGGAGAATTAGACCATACCACATCCGCAGTATTAAAGTCACCAAATACAAAGAGGTAATCACTACTAGAAAGTAGTGACGAAATGGACTCAATAGCAGAAATATGCTCTAGGTATACAGACAAATCAGACTGTGGCGGAATATAAGATGCAAGTTATATATATATAAATATTTTTATATATAATTTTAACGGCAATCAGAGTTCAACTGTTAGTTAGGCAAGGACAATCAAATAATTTAAGAAGGGCTTACGCATAGGAACCATCCATACCCAAGTCGCATCCGTGGTATTTATTGCAAAACAATGAAAAGTCTGAAATTTCGGGCTTAGCCAGGTTTCAGTAAAGATAATAATGTTAGCATCAAACGAAAAGCTGTCTACACAAAGATTATTAAGTTTAGAATTAAGCTCTCTAACATTCTGATTCGGTAGTATTAGTTTTTTGCAATGTTAGTAGGAAGAACTACAGGTGAAGGATGCGCTCGTTTCTTTGGCCTAAACTCGTGAACAATCATGTGTGGAGGCCAGAAATTAGAGTCACATATATGTGTTAAAGAAATCTGAAGATACGTTAATTTTAAAAGAAGAGATTTCTCTAGGAGTAGAGAAGTTAAATTTGGTAACCGATACATTAGCAGAAGATCTACTAGCTATATATCTAACTATCGACTCGTAAGTTGTATCAGCCGACAGTCTAGACACAAAAACTTGTCTACGAGGAGCAATGACAGATATGAGAGGAATAAGAACGCATTAAAAATGTGTACAATACCCACATGCGGAATGATTAAAATTGGAAAAATCGAAAAAAGCTTCTCATAAAAGTGTAAATATGAAGCGAGTCGGTAAAAAAAAGGATATGTAAACTATGTACCCTGGACCACTTGAAACTGGAACACCCAATACAATTTTAACAAGAATTCGACCATTCCTGAATGAACCGATTCAGACTGTATGGCAGCAACATAGGCTGCCGTCAGCGATTCGTAGCCAGTAGTTCGTTGTAGTGATACACAGGGTATGTGGCATCGCTATGCCTGCAAAACCGGAATTGGGTGCCGCCTTCGTCTTCAGCGGGATGCGGCTGATGTATGCCAAATTCTGCATAAGCTATGTTTTATTCGGTTAACCGCAGTTCGGTGACTTGACCCGAGAATAGGTAGTTGTCTCTGGTTGGGATCAGTGGCCTTGTGGCTTGAGGAGGAGCGCAGAAGTTAGCAGCCTCATGAATGGAGTGAGCCAGTGCCCCGACCGCTTCTTCAATGTGTTCGCCTGAGTCCATAATGATGTTGGAGGGGATGCCCTGATCTCTAGATTTTAACATGGAAATGTTTGTGCTCTTTGCTAGCAGCCCGTAACACGACAGCGCAATGATTGGATAGGAGGTCAAAGTCGTTCTCCGTATGTATAGTGTTGGGGTAACTACCCTTGACACCGCGATGTCAAAGGCGTCAGGTAGCTTTACCGGATCAGTTGACCAGTAGGTGGGTTGACCTGACGAGTGTTCAGTCTTGTTCATTGTGCGGATGCACGGCATCAGACTGCTTCCATTCGAGTTGTTTATATTGGAACCTCACCATATGTGCTTGGCATTAAAGTCGCCTCCAATGATGAATTTTGGGCCAAGATCGCTTTGGACATGTGTAAACATCTGGGGGATAATTTGGTGTTGAGGATGAGCATAGACGACTGCAACGAATAAGCTTCAATTGTCAACACTGAGGCCTGCAGCCATTCATGTTGGATTGGGGCGCGCACGGCGAGCTTTTTTGTTTTGTTTGTCAGTACAGTAGCGTTGCCACTTGGGTAATTTGCCGATATGATGTCGTATCCATTATAAGATCTGCTTATCCTGTTGATTCGGCAATGATTGCCAGTATGCCTTGGATATTCGTCATTTCTGGGATGAAGATTGGGGGAGGCTTTGGGTTTTACTGGTCCAGCCCTTTGTTCGATGAGCTATGAGATTGTTTATCCTCCTCCGTGGGCGATGAAGCGGTCCGCCCGGTAGGTGTTGCAAGATGTGGCTATTTATACACTTTCAATGATGTTGATTGGTTTGGGAGAAAGTCAATCGAAACCTGATGAGCAGTATTGGGAGATGGTATACGTGGGTTTGTTTCATTTCCATTTCTGCCGAGGTCATCCATTTGGCAGGAGCTCGTCAGGTGATTGATCCTGCATTGTTGGTAGCAGCAGTGTTGTTCTGACTCATGAGATCACCTACAGGGCGATGGTTGTGGAGGAAGAGGCGACGAATGTCACTTGCTACTTACAAAACCAAAAGTTAAGTAAAAAACAAATCCAGGTCTGATTGCAATAAATAAGGAGAGTTGTTTTTACTATATGATAAGCATAGCTTCACATCATCGGCGTACATTAGTTCATAAGAGTGAAGGAAAATGGACGGGAGATCGTTAATTAATAGATTAAAAAGTTAAAGACCAAGGTGGCTATCCTGGGGTACACCAGAGGTAACAAAGACGGGCTTAGACAGTGAGATTCTAAAAATTGTACAAAGTTTTTTTAAGCAAGATATAGTGGTTATAAAATCGAAAGCTGAAAATTGCTGAAGTCTGTGTAATCAGTCTGCTTTTTGTTCTGAAAAACTTTGATAACAAGGGAGGTAAGCTCAAGTAAGTTAGTGGTAGTAGATTTCGATTTTACAAAACCATGTTGGCAGGGTTAAATGATAGAGCTACATAAGTGTTGTAGTTGAGATGTTATCAGTATCTTAAACACCATAGACATCGAGGATAATTTGGAACTACCCCTATAGTTTTTAACATCGGACTTGGAACCATGTTTGTGAAGAGGAAATATAAATGATTTCTTTCAAATGGTTGGACAAGAGCACGAGTAAACAGATAATTGAAATGATTTATGCAAGGGCTTACATAAAGAATCAGCACAGTACCTAAGTACACATCCTGGTACTTCCACTGGGCCTGGTGAATATACTGGCTTGATTAAATTAAGTTCGTTAAGTAAGATTTTGGCAAGGTATACGGATAAGGGGAATTAGGAAGAAAGTTAGAAGATGAATAAGTAGATTGGAATTCTGCAAAAAGATCGGCTGCGATTTGATCAGTATTTGCTTTCATGTCTTCAAAAAAACAGATGGGCAGTACGGAAGTTTTTCGTTTGGTATTGACAAAGTTGTAGAGCTGCCTAGGATTCTGAGCAAATTGCAAACGACATCGAACGAGGTATTCTTGTAGCAACGCGAATTAAAAAGAATAAAAGCTTTTCCGGCGATAACATAACGAGAAAAATCTGAAGGATTATTCGAACTCTTAAATTTTGTATAATATCATCACACGACTTCACATTCTTTAGCATGGCGATTCTTTTGAGAACCAAGGAGGTCTATTATATTACCTGGAAAACTCATCTGGAATGCATTGGTCAAAAAGTGATTTTATAACATTATAAAACATTGAAGTAGCCTTGTTAATGTTAGTACAAGAGTACAATTGCGACCAGTTTGTTTCTAAAATTAGTGAATTAAGTTTTACAAAATCTGTTTATCGTAAACAGTGTGTTTTAACGACCAGGTTACTAGAACAAATAGGCTCACGTGTAGGCAGTTCAAAAGCTAAGTCTAGGATGATAGGGGTCTTTGGGGACAACTAAAGGACAAGTTTGTACAACAGTACTAGAAAAAGGAACCGATGAAAAACATAAGAGAGAGACATCTCTAAGAGCAAATTAAATTCGTGAAAAGTGGATGGTATCAAAACATTAGGAATGTCAGAGTAAATCACATCTGGCAAATTAAAAACACCAAATACAAAGGGGTAATCACTGCTAGAAAGTAGTGAAGAAGTGGACTGAGTAGCAGAGATATACTGTAGGTATATAGATGAATCGGACTGTGGCGGAATATACGAGCACGTTATAAATATAGAAAAAAATTTATATATATAATTTTAACGGCGATAATTTCCAAGCTTATTAGGCAAGGCGAATAAATGGGTTCTGAGAAAAGATCAGAATATACAGCAATAAGGACACCACCTCCTATACGCGACAAACGATCGCATCTAAAAGATGTGTATTTATTGCAGAATAAAGAACAATCGGAAACTTCGGGCTTTAACCAAGTTTCAGTAAATAATTATGTTAGATTCACAAGAAATACTATCTTCATACATTTTATTTAGTTTAGCGTTAAGATCTCTAACTTTCTGGTAAAATAAACAAAGAGTTAGATTTTTGGTAAATTAGTAGAAGATGAAGTGCTAGTAGAATATAGAGGCAGTGCAATCGGAAGCCGATTTCTTTTACTTGACACAAACTCTTTTACAAGCCTTTCGGCCAAAAGGTTTTGCAACATAAAGTGGTGAATGCTTCCGCCGGAACACCAAACTAAAAAGAGCTGATTTTCCTGGCATAACTAAGTGTCAGAGGCAAGCCTAGAGACGAAAGTTTGTTTATTGATTGGGACGGCTTACATGGGCAGAGAAGCCCTAATTACTTGTAAAGGAATGGTTACGGACAAAGTCTGTGGGGAACTAAGAGCAGTTTTGAAGACCGACGCATCAGCTATAATCACATTCTTGGAGCCCCCATAGGAGCAGGCGAGTTAGAATTCGTAACCTGCTCGACACTTTCAGAAATATTGCTTATGTTGCTTAAGGAAATCGGACCAGTTGCAGGTGTGTGTTGTGGTGTTACAAATTGTGGTGTTGCCAAAGAGACTGGTGTAGAAGGCATTACAGTCCTCAGCTCAGACGGCATGAATGACACTTTTCAATTATTAAAATTAACATCCAAGGTGTAGCAGTCACCATGTAGTTTTGTGAATGCTCCTCGGAGGGTATTAAAACCCTGCCTTGTCTGCCTCATGAATTCTTGCAAATTCAATTCAACTTCAACTTTAAGACCAGACTTATTAAAAATATAATCATTAACTTTGGTTGCATAACCAGCACATTTAACATGTGTATTGTCACACAACCAACAAATGAGTTTAGCTTTGCAATCAGACTGACATTTACAATTTCTGATACAGCAGACAGACATGTTAAAATATAAGAAAAACTAATATGATTCAAAATGCTTCATAATGATTCTAAAATCACAAATATTGTGCACAAGAAAGGATAAAAGAAGAACAAAAATATGCAAGAACAGTCTTATAAGCGAATACACAAATCAAAACAAATACCAACTAGCGCTGGGACGCAGTGTTTTTGGATTGATGCAAACTATGCAGTTGGATCAAGAGCAAAAGAGAAAAAACTGAGGGAGAGCGGCATGCAAAGAAAATTATTAGTATTATTATTATTATTATTATTATTATTATTATTATTATTATTATTATTATTATTATAGTATTATTATAAGTATTATTATTATTAGTATTATTATTATTATTATTATTATTATTATTATTATTATTATTATTATTATTATTATTATTATTATTATTATTATTATTATTATTATTATTATTATTATTATTATTATTATTATTATTATTATTATTATTATTATTATTATTATTATTATTATTATTATTATTATTATTATTATTATTATTATTATTATTATTATTATTATTATTATTATTATTATTATTATTGTTATTATTATTATTATTATTATTATTATTATTATTATTATTATTATTATTATTATTATTATTATTATTATTATTATTATTATTATTATTATTAGTATTATTATTGTTGATGAACGCAATGCATCGCTATCGTAATTTAAGTTTATTTTTATTTTTATGTTTTCAAACACTAGAATTTTGGGATTTTTAGTGACGCCGCGCCACAGCTTTAAGTTTAGTTTTTCACACACACACACATAGATACACACAAGAATAAAAGGAAATTGGAAAGACATCAACTTAAGGATCCGTGAACTTTAAGTCGTTTTATTCATCATCATATTTATGGTCCTTCGAGCCGGATCGCTGATTGTTTAAAAAATGGAACAATTCCAGCTGATAAAAACAGCAAGAAGCAATGCGAAGGCAAGCATCACGCGGTTGCTAACGGCGTCCCAAGATCCACGTGCGGGATCAAATTGGGAAGTGGATGAAATAAACGTATTATTGGAGAGGCTTAATACCGTCTGGAAGGAATTTGAGACCCTAAGCGACAAAATGGCCCTTTACGACGAGGAAGATACAAATAAAGCAATTTAATGGAGACTACAAAGAATGGCCTGCTTTCATAAGACTAAGCTCGACACATTTATGAAGTTACCGTCGATATCCAGAGCGGATGCGTCAATTCTACTAAAGGTGACACATTGAGCAACAGAGATTGTACGAGGTCTAGATGCAGCAGGGCAAAGTACAAAGACTGCTGGATTATAAACTTCGTATTGGTAAAGATCGACGCTGAAACACGACGTAAATGGATTGAAGCAAGTCGTGAATTGGAATCGCCAAGTATAAACGATTTGTTCAAATTTTTGGACCGACGCTGCGAGAAATTTTTGAGCTTTGTAAAACTGAGATGGACACAGACATCAAAGGTAGTCAACAACAAAACAAAGCCAAGCGATCGTCACACGCTTTGGTATCACTGGAAGAAGGTACTTGTGTAAAATGCAGCTCCAAGGAACACAAGATCTACAGTTGTCCGTAGTTTGCTGAGCTGCCAATCGACAAAAGACGGACATTCGTTAAAGCTAAATCCTTGTGCTTTAACTGCCTTAGGCTTGGGCATGTGTCGCAAAAGTGTGAATCAAAATTTTCATGCAAATTTTGCCACACTCATCACCATTCTCTACTACATTTAGAGAATGGTACTCCGCAATCCACTGCACCCGGGCGCAGCCAATAATTGACGAGCAGCGTATCCACAGCACACCTGAAGACACTACAGTGACCATCAGCCACATAGCACGTGCTCATGTCACCCCAAGAGCAGATCATTCATACAACGGATCATCAATTACGACACAGCCACAAGGGCTTCGGAAAAGCGCATTGCCAACAGCTCGAGTGTTCGTTCGAAACGCAAAAGGATCACACAATATATGTCGGGTGCTGTTGGACAGTGGTTCGGAACTGTCCTACATCTCCGAACGGTGCCAACAGGCACTTGGACTTGCACGTTTCCCGTCACGTATACTGGTGTCAGGAATTTCATCAATAAAGGCGGAGACAACCAGAAGCTGCAGCACATTGGACATATAATCGACCATCTCTGAGCATACCATGAAGGTACGAGCTCACGTACTCAGTAAAATCACGTCTACGTTGGCAAGACATGATATAGACGCAGCAGCACTAAAGGCGTTCGATGGTTTCGATCAAGCGGATGCTGAGTATCAATCGTTGGCTCCAGTAGATATACTTTTGGGCAGCGATTATGTTTGGACCGTGTTCACTGGTCAAAAGATGTTCGACAGTCAGGGGAACATCATCGCTATTTCAACAATTTTTGGATGGGTCATAACTGCTATTATGGCCAGCAGCTCATCATCTACAACAACAATGCACACGGCTATTGACATTGATGCATCGCTTCGACGCTTTTGGGAGCTGTTCCTCACGACCATCAACTTGAGTTTCCTACTGCAGCAAAAATCATAAAGGAGGAGCTCTACATGGACGACGTACTCACGAGAACATACACAGAGGAGGAGCTTCTTCGCAAGCAGGATGAGTTGATTCAGCTAATGGAACGTGCAGGTATGGAGCTTGGCAAATGGGTTTCCAACTCATCACGCATTCTCACTACAACTAACGGTCAAGGCAAGAGATTGGATTCTACATCAAAAGTTCTTGGCATTCACTGGAATCCAGAAAGGGACACTTTGTCGTACAACGTGTGCCTCTCATCAAATCCGCACAACACCAAACGACAAGTACTATCGGACGTGGCACGCATCTTTGATCCGCTGGGTATTCTGTCGCCAGTGGTGGTGCAATTCAAGATTCTGTTTCAAGAATTGTGGTTACTCGATCTCGGCTGGGATACGGAACTTCCTCAAAAAATTGCAGATTGGTGGAAAAAATGCCGTAACAACCTCAATGTACTCCAGGAACTTTGTCTGCCACGATTTGTTAACAACAGGGAGGATCACATTGAACTGCATGGATTTTCAGATGCTTCCATCAAGACATAATTGATTGGTACAATCAGATGGCACCGTATCTGTTACACTCATCGCAGGAAAAACCAGAGTTGCTCCACTGAAGCAGCAATCACTACCGCGCCTCGAACTGTGTGGTGCTCTGCTATTGAGCCGACTTATTCTAACTATTAAGGCTACTCTTCAACATAAGAACATTGAAATACATGCATGGTGCAACTCAACCATAGTTCTGGCTTGGCTTTCACAACAACCATCAGAGCTAAAAACATTTGTAGCAAATAGAACATCAGAAATACTCGAGGCTATACCACGCAATGCATGGCATCATGTGAATACAAAGATAAATCCCGCAGACTGCGCCACTCGTGGTCTGCTCTCTACAGAACTGCTCAATTTCGACCTGTGGTGGATGGGACCTTCATGGCTGCAAGATCCAGAGAAATAAGCAGAAAAGTTGAGTTCTACGAAATTCTGTTCTTCACTTTCTGAAAACCATGGCAAAGAAAAAATGAAAACCATCGCGTTGACAACCCAGGAAGACGACTCACCTTTACCGCTCGAATCACTGGTGCAGCGCGTGTCATCATGGACAAAACTCGTTCGCATTGTGGCATACGTCTTACGTTTCATTCAAAGAACCAGGGCCCTTAAATCAGGCATGCTGGCAAGCAGTAAAATGCTGACATTTGAAGAGATCCAGGCTGCTCGCATGTTTTGCTTACAAACCGCTCAAGAATGTTTCAAGGAGGATGGAAATCTACTGCTGATGAACAAACCACTGTGCAGCCGCTCTCAACTGCTCAAGCTCTCACCTTTTGTATGCAAGAATGGTCTGCTACGAGTTGGTGGACGACTGAGTAATTCTCAATTACCACCTGCAGTCAAACACCCTATACTGCTTCCTAAATCACACCGCATCACAAGAATGATTTTGGAACTTGAACATGTATCGAACTTTCACCCAGGCGTTTCTGCACTCTTTGTCATTACGCGTCAGAAATATTGGACTTTTGGAGCGCGTAACCTTATAAGAAATCTTGTCCACAACTGCATAAGATGTTTTCGCCAACGTAATCACACAGCGCACCAATTCATGGCCGACCTACCAGGCATTCGTATTACAGAGGCACTTCCCTTCCAGCACTCAGGCTGTGACTACGCTGGACCATTTATTCTAAAGGAAAGAAGAGGACGCAATCCACGAAAAACTAAGGGCTACATATGTTTGTTTGTATGCCTTGTAACATCAGCTATACACCTGGAATTGGCTACCAACCTAAGCACAGACACATTTTTGGCATGTCTTCGTCGATTTATGTCCCTCAGAGGCTAATGTGCCCAGATTTTTAGCGATAACGGAACAAATTTTGTTGGTGCCAAACGGGCACTCGATGAGATGCAGAAATTTCTTTCTTCGCCACAGCATCAATACACCATAGCTCAATCGCTGGCCAACGATGGAATTAGATGGAGTTTCATACCTCCACATTCGCCACACTGGAGAGGCAAGTGGGAATCATCGGTGCGTTCCGTCAAGCTGCACCTTCGTCGCGTTGTTGGAAATACGCTGTTAACTTTCGAACAAATGCAAACTTTTGATTGTTCAGATTAGTGCAGTAGTGAACTCGCGACCATTATGCTATACACCAGACACAGACCTGACATACTTGTCTCCAGCCCATTTCCTGATTGGACGCCCATTCACAACTATTCCTGAAAGAGATCTATCTCATTTGCCAATCAATCGCTTGGACTATTGGCAACACTTGCAAGCAATGTATCAAGGATTTTGGAAACGCTGGCGTCAGGAATATTTAACAACCTTGCAGCAACGTCACAAGTGGAAAAACAAGGAGCGCAACATCTCAGTTGACAATGTGGTACTTGTCAAGGAATCAAATCTTCCACCAGCAGATTGGATTCTAGCCCGCGTATTGGAAACTCATCCTGGACCGGATGGACTTGTTCGCGCCGTGAAGCTTAAGACATCCACCGGAGAGATGACTCGACCCATCACCAAGCTAGCAGTATTACCTAATTCAGAAACTATGTTTCAGGGCGGCCCGGGATGTTGATGAACGCAATGCATCGCCATCGTATTTTAAGTTAATTTTCATTTTTATGTTTTCAAACACTAGAATTTTTGGATTTTTAGTGACGCCGCGCCACAGCATTAAGTTTAGTTTTTCACACACACACACATAGATACACACAAGAATAAAAGGAAATTGGAAAGACATCAACTTAAGGTTCCGTGAACTTTAAGTCGTTTTATTCATCATCAATTATAATGATAATTATTATTATTATTATTATTATTATTATTATTATTATTATTATTATTATTATTAGTATTAGTATTATTATTATTAGTATTATTATTATTATTATTATTATTATTATTATTATTATTATTATTATTATTATTATTATTATTATTATTATTATTATTATTATTATTATTATTATTATTATTATTATTATTATTATTATTATTATTATTATTATTATTATTATTATAATTAATATTATTATTATTATTATTATTATTATTATTATTATTATTATTATTATTATTATTATTATTATTTATTATTTTTATTATTATTATTATTATTATTATTATTATTATTATTATTATTATTATTATTATTATTATTATTATTATTGTTATTATTATTATTGTTGATGAACGCAATGCATCGCTGTCGTAATTTAAGTTTATTTTTATTTTTATGTTTTCAAACACTAGAATTTTGGGATTTTTAGTGACGCCGCGCCACAGCTTTAAGTTTAGTTTTTCACACACACACACATAGATACACACAAGAATAAAAGGAAATTGGAAAGACATCAACTTAAGGATCCGTGAACTTTAAGTCGTTTTATTCATCATCATATTTATGGTCCTTCGAGCCGGATCGCTGATTGTTTAAAAAATGGAACAATTCCAGCTGATAAAAACAGCAAGAAGCAATGCGAAGGCAAGCATCACGCGGTTGCTAACGGCGTCCCAAGATCCACGTGCGGGATCAAATTGGGAAGTGGATGAAATAAACGTGTTATTGGAGAGGCTTAATACCGTCTGGAAGGAATTTGAGACCCTAAGCGACAAAATGGCCCTTTACGACGAGGAAGATACAAATAAAGCAATTTAATGGAGACTACAAAGAATGGCCTGCTTTCATAAGACTAAGCTCGACACATTTATGAAGTTACCGTCGATATCCAGAGCGGATGCGTCAATTCTACTAAAGGTGACACATTGAGCAACAGAGATTGTACGAGGTCTAGATGCAGCAGGGCAAAGTACAAAGACTGCTGGATTATAAACTTCGTATTGGTAAAGATCGACGCTGAAACACGACGTAAATGGATTGAAGCAAGTCGTGAATTGGAATCGCCAAGTATAAACGATTTGTTCAAATTTTTGGACCGACGCTGCGAGAAATTTTTGAGCTTTGCAAAACTGAGATGGACACAGACATCAAAGGTAGTCAACAACAAAACAAAGCCAAGCGATCGTCACACGCTTTGGTATCACTGGAAGAAGGTACTTGTGTAAAATGCAGCTCCAAGGAACACAAGATCTACAGTTGTCCGAAGTTTGCTGAGCTGCCAATCGACCAAAGACGGACATTCGTTAAAGCTAAATCCTTGTGCTTTAACTGCCTTAGGCTTGGGCATGTGTCGCGAAAGTGTGAATCAAAATTTACATGCAAATTTTGCCACACTCATCACCATTCTCTACTACATTTAGAGAATGGTACTCCGCAATCCACTGCAACCAGGGCGCAGCCAATAATTGACGAGCAGCGTATCCACAGCACACCTGAAGACACTACAGTGACCATCAGCCACATAGCACGTGCTCATGTCACTCCAAGAGCAGATCATTCATACAACGGATCATCAACTACTACACAGCCACAAGGGCTTCGGAAAAGCGCATTGCCAACAGCTCGAGTGTTCGTTCGAAACGCAAAAGGATCGCACACTATATGTCGGGTGCTGTTGGACAGTGGTTCGGAACTGTCCTACATCTCCGAACGGTGCATACAGGCACTTGGACTGGCACGTTTTCCGTCACGTATCCTGGTGTCGGGAATTTCATCAATAAAGGCGGAGACAACCAGAGGCTGCAGCACATTGGACATACAATCGACCATCTCTGAGCATACCATGAAGGTACGAGCTCACGTACTCAGTAAAATCACGTCTACGTTGGCAAGACATGATATAGACGCAGCAGCACTAAAGGCGTTCGATGGTTTCGATCTCGCGGATGCTGAGTATCAATCGTTGGCTCCAGTAGATATACTTTTGGGCAGCGATTATGTTTGGACCGTGTTCACTGGTCAAAAGATGTTCGACAGTCAGGGAACATCATCGCTATTTCAACAATTTTTGGATGGGTCATAACTGCTATTATGGCCAGCAGCTCATCATCTACAACAACAATGCACACGGCTATTGACATTGATGCATCGCTTCGACGCTTTTGGGAGCTGGAGGATGTCAACCAGGAATTTCATCGGGAACCAGGCGACGATGAAGTTGAGCAACACTTTATGAAACACACACTCGAGACTCCAAGGGGCGTTACATCGTCGAGCTTCCATTCAAGGATCCAAATCAACAGTTTTCGGATACACTACAGGGAGCACTAGCAAGATTCAAGGGTGTCGAACGCCGCCTGAAACAGAATCCCGATCTACACTCACAATATGTACAGTTTATGCGTGATTATCTAAATTTGGGTCACATGCGAGAACTATCACCAGAGGACATTGACAAGAAATGCTTTTATTTGCCACATCATCCAGTAATTACTCAAAAATTAAGAGTAGTTTTTGACGGCTCGTTTAAGGATACAAGTGGAAAGGCCTTGAACGACGCGCTACACATTGGACCCAGTATTTTGCGAAACCTATTTTCAATTTGTATACGCTTCAGAATGTTTAAATTCGTCTTTTCCGCAGATATAGTCAAAATGTATCGACAAATCTGGGTAGCTGCCAATCATTGTAGTTACCAGCGTATTGTATGGCGAGAGGATGAAAGCACTCCTATCAAGCACTATGAGCTCTCCACGGTAACATACGGCACTTCCAGTGCACCATTTTTGGCTGTGAGGGTCCTTGACCAGTTAGCTCACGACCATCAACGAGCCATCAAAAACATGAGATTCACATGAACACTCACAGCATACACAAACCTGCAAGATGAGTTGATTCAGCTAATGGAACGTGCACGCATGAGCTTGCAAATGGGTCTCCAACTCATCACGCATTCTCGACTACAACTAACGGTCAAGGCAAGATTGAATTCACATCAAAAGTTGTTGGCATTCACTGGATCCAGAAGGACACTTTTCGTCAACGTGTGCCTTCATCGAATCCGAGAACACAAACGACAAGTCTATCGGACGTGGCAGATCTTTGACCCACTGGTATTCTGTCGAGTGGGTCAATTAAGATTCTGTTTCAAGAATTGTGGTACTCGATCTCGGCTGGGTACGGAACTTCCTCCAAAATTGCCGATTGTGGAAAAAGCCGTAACGACCTCAATGTACTCCAGGAACTTCGTCTGCCACGATTTGTCAACAGGGAGGATCAATTGACACGCATTGATTTCAATCTCCAGGAAAGACGATCTCCGCAGCGCTCTACCGCGCTTCGAACGTGCACTGGTCACTCTCGCAGGACATGTTGAAGACATCCAGGCTCTCATTCTTTGCTATACCGCTTACTACTATCAAGGCTCTCTCAAATAAGAGCATTGAAAACATGCATGGTGCGATCAACCATAGTTCTGGCTTGGCTTTCACAGCAACATCAAAGCACTTTGTAGCAAATAGAACTCAGAAATACTCGAGGCTATACCACGCATGCATGGCATCTATGTGAATACAAGGAAAATCCGCAGACTGCCACTCGTGGCTGCTCTCTACAGAACTGCTCAATTCGACCTGTGGTGGATGGGACCTTCATGGCTGCAAGATCCAGAAATTAGCTGAAAAGTTGAGTTCTACAAAATTCTGTTCTTCACTTCCTGAAAACCATGGCAAAGAAGAAATGAAAACCATCGCGTTGACAACCCAGGAAGACGACTCACCTTTACCGCTCGAATCACTGGTGCAGCGCGTGTATCATGGACAAGCTCGTTCGCATTGTGGCATACGTCTTACGCTTCATTCAAAGAACCAGGGCCCTTAAATCAGCTGCTGGCAAGCAGTAAAATGCTGACATTTGAAGGAGATCCATGCTGCTCGCATACCTTTGTCAAACCCTATCGGAGACGAAATCTCTGCAGCACAACTGCTCACGCTAAGCTCACCTTTTGTATGCAAGAATGGTCTGCTACGAGTTGGTGGACGACTGAGTAATTTCAATTACCAGCTGCTGTCAAACACCCTATTCCGAAATCACACCGCATCACAAGAATGATTTGGGAACATGAACATGTATCGAACTTTCACCAGGCGTTTCTGCACTCTTTTCATACGCGCAAAATATTGGTTTTTGGGCGTAATCTTATAAAAATCTGGTCCACAACTGCATAAGATGTTTTCGCCAACGTATACACAGCGCACCAATTCATGGCCACCTACCAGGCATTCGTATTACAGAGGCCCTTCCTTCCAGCACTCAGGCTGTGACTACGCTGGACCATTTATTCTAAAGGAAAGAAGAGGACGCAATTCACGAAAAACTAAGGGCTACATATGTTTGTTTGTATGCCTTGTAACATCAGCTATACACCTGGAATTGGCTACCGACCTAAGCACAGACACATTTTGGCATGTCTTCGTCGATTTATGTCCCTCAGAGGCAAATGTTCCCAGATTTTTAGCGATAACGGAACAAATTTTGTTGGTGCCAAACGGGCACTAGATGAGATGCAGAAATTTCTTTCTTCGCCAGAGCATCAATACACCATAGCTCAATCGCTGGCCAACGATGGAATTAGATGGAGTTTCATACCTCCACATTCGCCACACTGGGGAGGCAAGTGGGAATCATCGGTGCGTTCCGTCAAGCTGCACCTTCGTCGCGTTGTTGGAAATACGCTGTTAACTTTCGAACAAATGCAAACTTTGATTGTTCAGATTAGTGCAGTAGTGAACTCGCGACCATTATGCTATACAAACAGACACAGACCTCACATACTTGTCTGCAGCCCATTTCCTGATTGGACGCCCATTCACAACTATTCCGGAAGGAGATCTATCTCATTTGCCAATCAATCGCTTGGACTATTGGCAACACTTGCAAGCAATGTATCAAGGATTTTGGAAACGCTGGCATCAGGAATATTTAACATCCTTGCAGCAACGTCACAAGTGGAAAAACAAGGAGCGCAACATCTCAGTTGACAATGTGGTACTTGTCAAGGAATCAAATCTTCCACCAGCAGCTTGGATTCTAGCCCGCGTATTGGAAACTCATCCTGGACCGGATGGACTTGTTCGCGCCGTGAAGCTTAAGACGTCCACCGGAGAGATGACTCGACCCATCACCAAGCTAGCAGTATTACCTAATTCAGAAACTATGTTTCAGGGCGGCCCGGGATGTTGATGAACGCAATGCATCGCCGTCGTAATTTAAGTTAATTTTCATTTTTATGTTTTCAAACACTAGAATTTTGGGATTTTTAGTGACGCCGCGCCACAGCTTTAAGTTTAGTTTTTCACACACACACACATGATACACACAAGAATAAAAGGAAATTGGAAAGACATCAACTTAAGGTTCCGTGAACTTTAAGTCGTTTTATTCATCATCAATTATTATGATAATTATTATTATTATTATTATTATTATTATTATTATTATTATTATTATTATTAGTTAGTATTAGTATTATTATTATTATTATTATTATTATTATTATTATTATTATTATTATTATTATTATTATTATTATTATTATTATTATTATTATTATTATTATTATTATTATTATTATTATTATTATTATTATTATTATTATTATTATTATTATTATTATTATTATTATTATTATTATTATTATTATTATTATTATTATTATTATTATTATTATTATTATTATTATTATTATTATTATTATTATTATTATTATTATTATTATTATTATTATTATTATTATTATTATTATTATTATTATTATTATTATTATTATTATTATTATTATTATTATTATTATTATTATTATTATTATTATTATTATTATTATTATTATTATATATAATTATATATATATATATATTATATTACATATTATTATTATTATTATTAAGGTTTTGTTTTTAGGTGCCAAGCAGAGTTTCGCAATTTCAAGCCGTAGCGGAAGAAGTCATTGTATTCCGGCACCGTCATACGAGGAATCCATGGTACGATCAGGAGTGTATTGAATCAACTGTTGCAAAACTCGCTGTCTACCGAATAACTCTGCAAGATGCTACGACACGAGGAGTTCTGGATGTTAACTGGACAAGGAGAAAGGGAGGAGACGATCTTGTTCAGATGCAAGAGCAGAGAAGGAGATAAGGAGCAATAAAGCCCCGAACTCTGACAGTCTTGTGGCTGAATTGTTCAAGAATGGTGAATTGGTTCGACGTTGCGAACATACTCCGTCAGCGATTCATTGCGTAGTTCGTGTAGTAATAACTTCAGCTCCTTGCCTCTCCGGTTGACTGCCGCCTTGCTTTCGCGGGATGCAACTGAGTTGCTAGATTCTGCGTAAGCGATGTTTTACCCTTAGCAGTATGGTGACTTGGGGTATGGTGGTAAATGGGTAATGAGTAGCAGAGATATACTGTAGGTATATAGATGATATCGGACTGTTGCGGAATATAGGAGCACGTTATAAATATAGAAAAATTTGTAGATATATAATTTTAACGGCGATAATTTCCAAGCTTATTAGGCAAGGCGAATAAATGGGTTCTGAGAAAAGATCAGAATCATACAGCAATAAGGACACCACCTCCTATACGCGACAAACGATCGCATCTAAAATATGTGTATTTATTGCAGAATAAAGAACAATCGGAAACTTCGGGCTTTAACCAAGTTTCAGTAAATAATTATGTTAGATTCACAAGAAATACTATCTTCATACATTTTATTTAGTTTAGCGTTAAGATCTCTAACTTTCTGGTAAAATAAACAAAGAGTTAGATTTTTGGTAAATTAGTAGAAGATGAAGTGCTAGTAGAATATAGAGGCAGTGCAATCGGAAGCCGATTTCTTTTACTTGACACAAACTCTTTTACAAGCCTTTCGGCCAAAAGGTTTTGCAACATAAAGTGGTGAATGCTTCCGCCGGAACACCAAACTAAAAAGAGCTGATTTTCCTGGCATAACTAAGTGTCAGAGGCAAGCCTAGAGACGAAAGTTTGTTTATTGATTGGGACGGCTTACATGGGCAGAGAAGCCCTAATTACTTGTAAAGGAATGGTTACGGACAAAGTCTGTGGGGAACTAAGAGCAGTTTTGAAGACCGACGCATCAGCTATAATCACATTCTTGGAGCCCCCATAGGAGCAGGCGAGTTAGAATTCGTAACCTGCTCGACACTTTCAGAAATATTGCTTATGTTGCTTAAGGAAATCGGACCAGTTGCAGGTGTGTGTTGTGGTGTTACAAATTGTGGTGTTGCCAAAGAGACTGGTGTAGAAGGCATTACAGTCCTCAGCTCAGACGGCATGAATGACACTTTTCAATTATTAAAATTAACATCCAAGGTGTAGCAGTCACCATGTAGTTTTGTGAATGCTCCTCGGAGGGTATTAAAACCCTGCCTTGTCTGCCTCATGAATTCTTGCAAATTCAATTCAACTTCAACTTTAAGACCAGACTTATTAAAAATATAATCATTAACTTTGGTTGCATAACCAGCACATTTAACATGTGTATTGTCACACAACCAACAAATGAGTTTAGCTTTGCAATCAGACTGACATTTACAATTTCTGATACAGCAGACAGACATGTTAAAATATAAGAAAAACTAATATGATTCAAAATGCTTCATAATGATTCTAAAATCACAAATATTGTGCACAAGAAAGGATAAAAGAAGAACAAAAATATGCAAGAACAGTCTTATAAGCGAATACACAAATCAAAACAAATACCAACTAGCGCTGGGACGCAGTGTTTTTGGATTGATGCAAACTATGCAGTTGGATCAAGAGCAAAAGAGAAAAAACTGAGGGAGAGCGGCATGCAAAGAAAGCAGCTACAACAATCAGTGTTAGTTTGTTAAGATGTTTGTTAGCTTAGGAAAAAGAGTGAGCAAGTGTATTTTAGAGAGAGCCTCATGCAAATCAGGCAACTACAGCAATTAATGTTAGTGTGCTTAAATGTACGCAATTATTATTATTACTATTCATTATTATTATTATTATTATTATTATTATTATTATTATTATTATTATTATTATTATTATTATTATTATTATTATTATTATTATTATTATTATTATTATTATTATTATTATTATTATTATTATTATTATTATTATTATTATTATTATTACTATTATTATTATTATTATTATTATTATTATTATTATTATTATTGTGATTATTATTAGTATTATTATTATTATTATCATTATTATTATTATTATTATTATTATTATTATTATTATTAGTATTATTATTAGTATTATTATTATTAGTTATTATTATTATTATTATTATTATTATTATTATTATTATTATTATTATTATTATTATTATTATTATTATTATTATTATTATTATTATTATTATTATTATTATTATTATTATTATTATTATTATTATTATTATTATTATTATTATTATTATTATTATTATTATTATTATTATTATTATTATTATTATTGTTGATGAACGCAATGCATCGCCGTCGTAATTTAAGTTAATTTTTATTTTTATGTTTTCAAACACTAGAATTTTGGGATTTTTAGTGACGCCGCGCCACAGCTTTAAGTTTAGTTTTTCACACACACACACATGTACACACAAGAATAAAAGGAAATTGGAAAGACATCAACTTAAGGTTCCGTGAACTTTAAGTCGTTTTATTCATCATCATATTTATGGTCCTTCGAGCCGGATCGCTGATTGTTTAAAAATGGAACAATTCAAGCTGATAAAAACAGCAAGAAGCCGTGCGAAGGCAAGCATCACACGGTTGCTAACGGCGTCCCAAGATCCACGTGCGGGATCAAATTGGGAAGTGGATGAAATAAACGTGCTATTGGAAAGGCTCAATACCGTCTGGAAGGAATTTGAGACCCTAAGCGACAAAATGGCCCTTTACGACGAGGAAGAGGGATATGTTGATCCAGCCATCGACAACGAGAGCTACGAGGAGAAATACTTGCGTGCAAGTGCATTGCTGCACTCGTTAAAACGAGCTTGTGAGCCAAGAGAGAGCGAGGGAGGGAACAAACCCGAAGGTAACCAGGACATCGACGAGATCGCATCGCAAGCATCAGGAGCTGACGAAAACTTGGTTCGTCTGCTGCACCAACAGCAAGAGCTGAACGAGCGTTTGGCGCAGCAACAAGCAATGCTGTTGAGCTCAAACTCGTCAGCAATTGGAATCCAAAGTGAATTGCCAAAGATACAAATAAAGCAATTTAATGGAGACTACAAAGAATGGCCTGCTTTCATGAGCATCTTTGAAAGCACGATCCACAACAAGCAGCATTTGACAGCAGTTCAAAAGTTGCACTACCTAAAAACGTATATTACTGGAGAAGCAGCTGATCTAATTCGCCATATGCCAGTAACAGATGCAGCTTATAGTTCTGCTTGGATGTGTCTAATGGAGCGTTACAACCGCCCACGGTACGTGGTTAATACACTGCTGGACACATTTATGAAGTTACCGTCAACATCCAGAGCGGATGCGTCAATTCTACGAAAGGTGACAGATGGAGCAACAGAGATTGTACGAGGTCTAGATGCAGCAGGGCAAAGTACGAGAGACTGCTGGATTATACACTTCGTATTGGTAAAGATCGACGCTGAAACACGACGTAAATGGATTGAAGCAAGTCGTGAATTGGAATCGCCAAGTATAAACGATTTGTTCAAATTTTTGGACCGACGCTGCGAGGAATTTGAGCTTAGCAAAACTGAGATGGACACAGACATCAAAGGTAGTCAACAACAAAACAAAGCCAAGCGATCGGCACACGCTTTGGTATCACTGGAAGAAGGTACTTGTGTAAAATGCAGCTCCAAGGAACACAAGATCTACAGTTGTCCGAAGTTTGCTGAGCTGCCAATCGAGCAAAGACGGACATTCGTTAAAGCCAAATCCTTGTGCTTTAACTGCCTTAGGCTTGGGCATGTGTCGCGAAAGTGTGAATCAAAATTTACATGCAAATTTTGCCACACTCATCACCATTCTCTACTACATTTAGAAAATGGTACTCAGCAATCCACTGCAACCAGGGCGCAGCCAATTATTGACGAGCAGCGTATCCACAGCACACCTGAAGACACTACAGTGACCATCAGCCACATAGCACGTGCTCATGTCACTCCAAGAGCAGATCATTCATCATCATCAATTACGACACAGGCACAAGGATTCAAGAAAAGCGCATTGCCAACAGCTCGAGTGTACGTTCGAAACGCTAAGGGATCACACATTATATGTCGGGTGCTGTTGGACAGTGGTTCGGAACTATCCTACATCTCCGAACGGTGCATACAGGCACTTGGACTTGCACGTTTCCCGTCACGTATACTGGTGTCGGGAATTGCATCAAAAAAGGCGGAGACAACCAGAGGCTGCAGCACATTGGAAATACAATCGACCATCTCTGAGCATACCATGAAGGTACGAGCTCACGTACTCAGTAAAATCACGTCTACGTTGGCAAGACATGATATAGACGCAGCAGCACTAAAGGCGTTCGATGGTTTCGATCTAGCGGATGCTGAGTATCAATCGTTGGCTCCAGTAGATATACTTTTGGGCAGCGATTATGTTTGGACCGTGTTCACTGGTCAAAAGATGTTCGACAGTCAGGGGAACATCATCGCTATTTCAACAATTTTTGGATGGGTCATAACTGCTATTATGACCAGCAGCTCATCATCTACAACAACAATGCACACGGCTATTGACATTGATGCATCGCTTCGACGCTTTTGGGAGCTGGAGGATGTCAACCAGGAATTTCATCGGGAACCAGGCGACGATGAAGTTGAGCAACACTTTATGAAAACACACACTCGAGACTCCAAGGGGCGTTACATCGTCGAGCTTCCATTCAAGGATCCAAATCAACAGTTTTCGGATACACTACAAGGAGCACTAGCAAGATTCAAGGGTGTCGAACGCCGCCTGAAACAGAATCCCGATCTACACTCACAATATGTACAGTTTATGCGTGATTATCTAAATTTGGGTCACATGCGAGAACTATCACCAGAGGACATTGACAAGAAACCGTGCTTCTATTTGCCACATCATCCAGTAATTACTCAAAAATTAAGAGTAGTTTTTGACGGCTCGTTTAAGGATACAAGTGGAAAGGCCTTGAACGACGCGCTACACATTGGACCCAGTATTTTGCGAAACCTATTTTCAATTTGTATACGCCTCAGAATGTTTAAATTCGTCTTTTCCGCAGATATAGTCAAAATGTATCGACAAATCTGGGTAGCTGCCAATCATTGTAGTTACCAGCGTATTGTATGGCGAGAGGATGAACGCACTCCTATCAAGCACTATGAGCTCGCCACGGTAACATACGGCACTTCCAGTGCACCATTTTTGGCTGTGAGGGTCCTTGACCAGTTAGCTCACGACCATCAACTTGAGTTTCCTACTGCAGCAAAAATCATAAAGGAAGAGTTCTACATGGACGACGTACTCACGGGAGCATACACAGAGAAAGAGCTTCTTCGCAAGCAGGATGAGTTGATTCAGCTAATGGAACGTGCAGGTATGGAGCTTGGCAAATGGGTCTCCAACTCATCACGCATTCTCACTACAACTAACGGTCAAGGCAAGAAATTGGATTCTACATCAAAAGTTCTTGGCATTCACTGGAATCCAGAAAGGGACACTTTGTCGTACAACGTGTGCCTCTCATCAAATCCGCACAACACCAAACGACAAGTACTATCGGACGTGGCACGCATCTTTGATCCGCTGGGTATTCTGTCGCCAGTGGTGGTACAATTCAAGATTCTGTTTCAAGAATTGTGGTTACTCGATCTCGGCTGGGATACGGAACTTCCTCAAAAAATTGCAGATTGGTGGAAAAAATGCCGTAACGACCTCAATGTACTCCAGGAACTTTGTCTGCCACGATTTGTTAACAACAGGGAGGATCACATTGAACTGCATGGATTTTCAGATGCTTCCATAAAGGCATACTCCGCAGTCGTCTACAGCAGATTGGTACAATCAGATGGCACCGTAGCTGTTACACTCATCGCAGGAAAAACCAGAGTTGCTCCACTGAAGCAGCAATCACTACCGCGCCTCGAACTGTGTGGTGCTCTGCTATTGAGCCGACTTATCCTAACTATCAAGGCTACTCTTCAACATAAGAGCATTGAAATACATGCATGGTGCGACTCAACCATAGTTCTGGCTTGGCTTTCACAACAACCATCAAAGCTAAAAACATTTGTAGCAAATAGAACATCAGAAA
>JAWNNK010000294.1:40000-84816 GCA_035045065.1 Hirtodrosophila trivittata
GCCGTAGCGGAAGAAGTCATTGTGTTCCAGCACCGTCATACGAGGATACCATTGTACGATCTGGAGTGTAGTGAATCAACTGTTGCAAAACACGCTGCCTACCGATTAACTCTGCAAGATGTTTCGACACGAGCAGTTATGGATGCTTACAGGACAAGGAGAATGGAGGAGAAGATCTTGTTCAGATGCAGGAGCAGAGAAGGAGATAAGGAGCAATAAAGCCCCGAGCTCTGACGGTCTTGTGGCTGAATTTTTCAAGAATTCACCATTCTTGGTTCGACGTTGCGAACATACTCCGTCAGCGATTCGTAGCGTAGTTCGTGTAGTGATAACTTTGGCTCCTTGCCTGCCCGGTTGGGTGCCGCCTTGTTTCGCGGGATGCGGCTGAGATGCCAAATTCTGCATAAGCTATGTTTTATTCTTAGCAGTTCGGTGACTTGACCCGAGAATAGGTAGTTGTCTCTGGTTGGGATCAGTGGCCTTGTGGCTTGAGGAGGAGCGCAGAAGTTAGCAGCCTCATGAATGGAGTGAGCCAGTGCCCCGACCGCTTCTTCAATGTGTTCGCCTGAGTCCATAATGATGTTGGAGGGGATGCCCTGATCTCTCTAGATTTTAACATGGAAATGTTTGTGCTCTTTGCTAGCAGCCCGTAACACGACAGCGCAATGATTGGATAGGAGGTCAAAGTCGTTCTCCGTATGTATAGTGTTGGGGTAACTACCCTTGACACCGCGATGTCAAAGGCGTCAGGTAGCTTTACCGGATCAGTTGACCAGTAGGTGGGTTGACCTGACGAGTGTTCAGTCTTGTTCATTGTGCGGATGCACGGCATCAGACTGCTTCCATTCGAGTTGTTTATATTGGAACCTCACCATATGTGCTTGGCATTAAAGTCGCCTCCAATGATGAATTTTGGGCCAAGATCGCTTTGGACATGTGTAAACATCTGGGGGATAATTTGGTGTTGAGGATGAGCATAGACGACTGCAACGAATAAGCTTCAATTGTCAACACTGAGGCCTGCAGCCATTCATGTTGGATTGGGGCGCGCACGGCGAGCTTTTTTGTTTTGTTTGTCAGTACAGTAGCGTTGCCACTTGGGTAATTTGCCGATATGATGTCGTATCCATTATAAGATCTGCTTATCCTGTTGATTCGGCAATGATTGCCAGCATGCCTTGGATATTCGTCATTTCCGGGATGAAGATTGGGAGAGGCTTTGGTTGTTAACGGTTCAGCTCTTTGTTCGATGAGCTATGAGATTGTTATTCCTCCTCCGTGGGCGTTGAAGCGGTCCGCCCGGTAGGTGTTTCAAGATGTGGCTATTTATACACATTCTATGACGTTGATTGGTTTGGGAGGAAGCCAATCAAAACCTGATGAGCAGTATTGGGAGATGGTATACGTGGGTTCGTTTCATTTCTATTTCTGCCGAGGTCAGGTGATTGATCCTGCATTGTTGGAAGCAGCTGTGTTGTTCTGACTCATGAGATCACCAACAGGGCGATGGTTGTGGAGGAAGATGTGACGAATGTCACTGGCTACTTACAAAACCAAAAGTTAAGTAAAAAACAAATCCATGTCTGATTGCAATAAATAAGGAGAATTGTTGTTACTATATGATAAGCACAGCTTCACATCATCGGCGTACATTAGTTCATAGGAGTGAAGGAAAATAGACAGGAGATTGTTTATTAATAGATTAAAAAGTAAAGGACCAAGGTGGCTATCCTAGGGTACACCAGAGGTAACAAAGACGGGCTTAGACAGTGAGATTCTAAAAAGCACTTCTTTGGGTCTACAAGAAAGGTATTTGGAAATCCACATAAGAAGGCTGTGTGGAAATCCGATTGTTCAAAGTTTTTTTAAGCAAGATATAGTGGTAAATGAAATCGAAAGCTGATATTGCTGAAATCTGTGTAAATGACATCAGTCTGCTTTTTGTTCTGAAAACCTTTGATAACAGGTAAGCTCAAGTAAGTAAGTGATAGTAGATTTCGATTTTACAAAACCATGTTGGCAGGGTGAAGTAATAGAGCTACATAAGTGTTGTAGTTGAGATGTTATCAGTATCTCAAACACCTTAGACATCGAGGATAATTTGGAAATACTCCTATAGTTTTTAACATCGGACTTTCAACCATGCTAGTGAAGAGGAAATATAAATGATTTCTTTCAGATGGTTGGGAAAGAACACGAGTTAACAGACAATTCAATGATTTATGCAAGGCCTTACATAGAGAATCAGCACAGTATCGAAGTACACAGCCTGGTACTTCCACTGGGCCTGGTGAATATACTGGCTTGATTAAGTTAAGTTCGTTAAGTAATGAACTTTCCAGGATCACAGGACAATAAATCCAGTAAGATTTTGGCAAGGTATTCGGATAAGGGGAATAAGGAAGAAAGTTAGAAGATGAATAAGTAGATTGAAATTCTGCAAAACGATCAGCTGCGGTCTGATCAGTATTTGCTTCATGTCTTCATAAAAAACAGATGAGGGCAGTACGGAAGTTTTTCGTTTGGTATTGACAAAATTGTAGAGCTGCCCAGGATTCTGAGCAAATTGCAAACGACATCGAACGAGGTAATTCTTGTAGCAACGCAAATAACAAAATAACAAATAACAAAGAATAAAAGTTATTGTGGCGATAACATAACGAGAAAAATCTGAAGGATTATTCGAACTCTTAAATTTTGTATAATATCTTCACACAACTTCACATTCTTGAGCATTGCTAATTCTTTTGAGAACCAAGGAGGTCAAATATATCACCTGGGAAACTCATCTGGAATGCATTGGTCAAAAAGTGATTTTTTAACATTATAAAATATTGAAGTAGCCTTGTTAATGTCAGTACAAGAGTAAAATTGCGACCAGTTTGTTTCTAAAATTAGTGAAAATCTGTTTATCGTAAACAGCGTGTTCTATCGACCAGGTTACTAAAACAAATAGACTCACATGTAGGCTGTTCAAAAGCTAAGTCTAAAGTAGGATGATAGGGGTCTTTGCGGATAACTTAAGGACAAGTTTGTATTACAGTACTAGAAAAAGGAACCGATGTAAAATTAAGGCAAGTATTCGACCATTACAGTTTTGGATCGTATTAATTTGAGAGAGAGACATCTCTAAGAGCAAATTAACTTCGTAAGACGTGGATGGTATCAAAACATTAGGAATGTCACAGTAAATCACATCTGGCAAATTAAAGTCACCAAATACAAAGGGGTAATCACTTCTAGAAAGTAGGGAAGAAGTGGACTGAGTAGCAGAAATATGCTCTAGGTATATATATAAATCGGACTGTGGCGGAATATACGAGAACGTTGTAAATATAGAAAAATTGTTATATATATAATTTTAACGGCGATAAATTCCAAGCTTATTAGGCAAGGCGAATAAATGGGTTCTGAGAAAAGATCAGAATATACAGCAATAAGGACACCACCTCCTATACGGGACAAACGATCGCATCTAAAAGATGTGTATTTATTGCAGAATAAAGAACAATCGGAAATTTTATGCTTCAACCAAGTTTCAGTAAATAATTATGTTAGATTCAGAAATACTATCTTCATACATTTTATTTAGTTTAGAGTTAAAATCCCTAACTTTCTGGTAAAATAAACAAAGAGTTAGATATTTGGTAAATTTGTAGAAGATGAATTGCTAGTAGAATATAGATGCAGTGCAATCGGAGGCCGATTTCTTCTACTTGACACAAACTCTTTTACAAGTCTTTCGGCCAGAAGGTTTTGCAACATATAGTGGTGAATGCTTCTGCCGGAACACCAATCTAAAAAGAGCTGATTTTCCTGGCATAACGATGAAAATTTGACTCTTGATTGGGACGGCTAACATGGGCTGAGAAGCTCTAATTACTTGTATAGGAATGGTTACGGACAAAGTCTGGGGGGAACTAAGAGAAGTGTTGTAGACCGACGCATCAGTTATAATCACATTTTTGAAGACCCCATAGGAGCAGGCGAGTTAAACCCCGTAACCTGCTCGACACTATCAGAAATATTGCTTTTGTTGCTTAAGGAAATCGGACCAGTTGCAGGTGTGTGGTGTGGTGTTACAAATTGTGGTGTTGCCAAAGAGACTGGTGTAGAAGGCATTACAGTCCTCGGCTCAGATGGCATGGATGACACTTTTCAATTATTAAAATTAACATCCAAGGTCTGGCAGTCACCATGTAGTTTTGTGAATGCTCCTCGGAGGGTATTTAAACCCTGCCTTGTCTACCCCATGAATTATTGTTCAATTCAACTTCAAGACCAGACTTATTAAAAATATAATCATTAACTTTCGTTGCATAACCAGCACATTGAACATGTGTGTTGTCAAACAACCAACAATAAATGAGTTCAGATTTACAATCAGACTGACATTTACAATTTCTGATACAGCAGACAGACATGTTAAAATATAAGAAAAACTAATATGATTCAAAATGATTCATAATGATTCTAAAATCACAAATGTTGTGCACAAGAAAGGAGAAAGCAAGAACAAAAATTATGCAAGAACAGTCTTATAAGCGAATACACAAATCAAAACAAAAAATCAACTAGTGCAGGGACGCAGTGTTTTTGGATTGATGCAAGCTATGCAGTTGGATCAAGAGCAAAAGAGAAAAAACTGAGGGAGAGCGGCATGCAAAGAAAGCAACTACAACAATCAGTGTTACTTTGTTAAGATGTTCGTTAGCTTAGGAATATTATTATATTATATATTATTATTATTATAATTATTATTATTAATTTTATTATTATTATTATTATTAGTCATATTATTATTATTATTATTAGTCATATTATTATTATTATTATTATTATTATTATTATTATTATTATTATTATTGTTTTATTATTATTTATATTATTATTATTTGTTGAATTCCTGCTCAACTCAATTGACCAATGTTTCACGTTCAAACTGTTTATTGCGACTGTTCGTATGCATTTGAGCTAGCCATTTTTCCTTTGGCGCAGGAGGATCTGACTAAGAATAGTGTCTGTAACTGTAACTGAGTCATTTGGTTTGAAATTCTTCAAGTTTCGTAGCTGCGCCAACGAAGTTAGTAGCGTTGTCGCAACATAGCCTGCCGTGGCGTGCAATGAATCGTCGAATGCAGAGCAGGAACGCGTTTGAAGATAACTCAATAATTAGCGAATAATCTGCCTTGACTCTATTTGTTGTGCGAAATAGATGAGCAACAATGTTAATTATTCGCCGATTTTCGATTATTCTGTTTATAACCGCATGTGGGGATCCATCTTCGTATCTATAAAAGAGCGTAGCTTTCCCGTGTACATCTTCTAGCGGCGGCAACGGTTTCAGTACTGGCCACTGGGTAGCTTTAAGAAGTCAGGGCACTTCATCCATATGTTTGTTAATAGTTCGGAAGCACGACATCCACGGGAAAAATGTCGAGTTCAGCTACGCGATTGGCAACAAAGCATTGCAGCTTTGAGGAATGCATTTGTAGCCACTCAAGGACGATCTTGGAGTCGCTCCAAAAGTATACACTATGGATATACAGTACCAGATTCTCTTCAAATTTCCGCCAAAAACTCATTAAAAGCGCGCCAAAAAGCACAAATCTTAGTAGTGATTGTACTTTTATTTGCGCTACCTTCGATTTTGAAACTAAAAGGTTCACCTCTGTGAATGTTGTTAGTTCGACTTGAACGTAGATACAGCACCCATATGCTCTTTCGGATGCGTCTACGAACCCATGGATTTGGCAGCGATGCGATAAAGACGTGAGGACAAGTCTAAGAATAATTAATTTTGCGAGGTTCTGTAAATCTTCTTTCGTAGAATTCCGTCTACACTTTACAGTAGTGTGATTCCAGAATTTGAAGTCTGCAATTTGCAACATCGGCATCTTCAGCATATCCTATTTATTCCACCTTAGCACGTTAGTTTTGCATATATCGTTGAAACACTGTGCGTTGACATCTCAAACTTACTAATTTTGACGCAGCTTTACTATTTATGCCAACAGCTCCAGGTCAGTTAGGCGTAAAATCATCATCTGCACTCATGTTTATGTTTAACACTTTATTGATTATGCACTAGTAACGCACAATAATTGTTTTCTTCAAGTTGCAGTTAGCTTTTGTCGTAAGAATGCTGACAATTGTATCCCAAAGCAATGAAGCAATTTTAAATTGCACCAATGCACCATATGTGTTAGAAGCGATGTGCCAACAGCAGCGCCATATGTTTTATTTTTTTTGGTCTACGGACCTACAGCTTGGAATCATCAATGATACCGATGGCGCGCCACCGGCATGCACGACTCGCCACCATACCAGATATAAGTACGACAAGACGCCTTCGTACTAAACCCACCCTCCACACACGTCTCCTCCCCTGCGGTACTACCGTTAAATATTATTTAAAAGGGGGGGAATGCCTTATGCCTCACGCTCCCTTTCGGATCGTCTCAAATCATTCTGAATATTAACAATGACCTGTGTTAGCTCTCCAATTACCTTCCTCTTGCAGCATGAACTAGGCTATATACTGGAGGAACCACCTGAGCTGATGCCCTATACCTCACACACTGGCAGAGGACTTGCTCTGGACAGACTGGGGTGTCTTCATGCTTGTATTTATGCAAATATTTCCTATACCCTTCATGGCCTGGGAGGAACTGTGTAACGTGGAAGTTTAGCTCTTCTCTCCAACTATTCAACCACTTGTCTACTCTAGGGATTATTCTATGCGTCCACCTTCCCTTGGTTGCCGCGTCCCACCTAACTTGCCACTTGCCTATTGATATCTGTCTCTCCATCCTACGGATCGCCTTACTTGGCGGTGCACCATTGTTGGTAGTGTGCCAAGCTTATAACTGCCAGGAGATCTATGGGGAGCATACCAGCTAACACAAAGGCAGCATCCCAAGAAATCGTTCTGAAGCCAGAGATTACCTTAAGTGCACTGAGGTGAAATGGTGCAGCTAGCTTCGCCGGTATTACAATGGCGTCCAGCCAAGTCTTTACAGAAAGCACCCCCTGGCTCTTCACCCGGATGCTTTTTCATTTCCTGCCCACTTTCTTCCAGGCGTTATCCGCCTGACTCAGAGGTGGCTGAGGTGTTGATGGTAGGCCACCAGAGGCCTGCGTAGCTGGCGGTCCCTCACAACGCTTTGTTTGTTATGTGCAAACACCTAACTCCCGCTTCCTCTTGGGGTCAGCCACTGTTCTGACCAGTGGTGACGACTGATGCGTCCTCACAGTGGGCTTGGCTAAGTCGTCGTGTAGCTACCAACTTCCACATGGGAGTGGGGATGGATCGGCGCTTGTATCCATCCAGCATCTCCACTAGTAACGCGATCTGCTTACCGAGATCACACAGAGACTCGGTGCTCTGGAGGATTGTCGGCTGAGTCGGCATTGCTTCTATCGCCTGTTGTGGAAGTGTCTCCTCTACTGGAGATAAAGCAATTTTGCCGCTTTTCGCAAATGGGTTGCGGACTTCTTTTGAGCATTTGCTCAGGGTGTTGGAATTCGAAAACATAGCTGTTGGGTCCCAACTCGCAAGCCGTTGTCGTAGGCCATAGTACAGTCACGACAAGATCCCATGGTTGTTTATGCAAGCAGTGAGGCCATGCGTGCAGTGCCGGATTCGTGCTAGTCCGGGGAGTGAATGAATGGTGACTGGCCAATGAGCAATCCTGGGGACTAGCTAGGTTTTAAAGAGACGGAGGCGGGTACATCATTAGCCTAACTGCCATTTCAGCCAGATATCACTCCTCCTACTGAAGTGTTAGAATACTGTACCACGTCGGCCCAGGGGTCGGAAGTACAGTAAGGGGTGTCTAGTAGTCAATCCCTGAGTCATACTAGGATTTGTCTCCGTCGCCTTCTCGTGTTTATTGGAGGCTCCAGTCCGAGGGATACCTGGGTAGCTGCTGGAGGTCACGAGCTGCCTTCCCGGCGTTTTATGCTGAACGTGTGTGTATGTCGGTATGTGTGACTGATCAACGGAGAATGACAATCAGACGATAGCACCGTTGCCAATGTAAGGCTGTGTGTATATGTACGCCTGTACAAATACTACTACGGTAACTTGTGGTTTATTCCAATTCTTTCACTCCACTGCTTCTCGCTGCTTCCACGTCGCTTATGCCTGACTTAAAAAGGTGCTTCACTTCAAAGTTTTATACAATTGTGAAATGTGCTATCACGGTCGCCAAACGTTGGCCGCTTTCTCGGCCGGTAAAATTGTATAATCCACTCAACTGAACAATGTTTCACGTTGGAGCTCCGAAATGAAAGCTAAACTTTGCTCTGCGGCATGTTTGTGTGTATTGCGACTGTCCGTATGCAACTGAGCTATTTTTTCTATGGCGCTCTTTGAGTAAGTAAATAGATGTAAGGGCGTTGCCAGATTTTCATGTTAGCTTATAACTAAAATTGTCCCCAAAAATTTTTATAATTATTATTATGATTATTATTAATAATTCATTTTTATTATTATTATTTTTATTATTATTATTATTATTATTAGTATAATTATTATTATTATAAATTTTATTATTATTGTTATCTATTTTTTGTTAAAATTAACTATTATTGTTGGGTCGCTAATGCGCGCCTAATGCAACGTTGCCCACTGTTTGAATCTATCAAACGGGACCGCTACAACGGTAATCAGCAATTCCTTTTTTCCCCTTTAGATTGCATCTCGTTCGCACCTTCACGAATGGCAGTGGCTTACAGTGCAGCTGTGCACTTGAGGCTTGAGTTGTGGCTGGCTGCGCCAATTCAGAAAAGAAGGATGACAAGACAAGTCGAACTGAAGCAAAGCCGCGGGCAGAGCACAATTTTGAGTATTGAAATAGACAAATTGGAAGTTATACTTATTCGTTTAAATAAAGATTTCAGCAAACTTTTCTACTAAGAAATCAAAACTGAGTGTTGTTATTAAAAAACTATGTTTTGACAAAACTTACGGCTAGAAGTAAGTGGCCCCCGTACACCGCGTAAAGCGCGTTGTTACACGCGTCAACATTCTCAAATAATTATACAGCGGAGGAAGACGGGAGCAGAAGATTTTGTTAAGCCGAATCCGCGTAAGCAGCACGCGCAACACATAACCTCAAAGCCAAGGTGTGAGTGAGACATACTCAATCAGTTAAGTTCGCATGAGCCTCACGCATTAGACATAACCTCAAAGCTTGAGTAAGGGCGCCCAAGTAACACAAGCCGCGTGTGCTCCAAGCATATTACATAATCTCAAGGCCGAGAGAGAGCCACTCTCTGCGACCGTAAGGAGCATGCGGATTGATAATTTTATTAAGCACGCATGTCTCTGAATTCACCGGCAACGATGGACGATACTAACACTTAAGACGGGGCAGTGCAGTGAGCCTGCACGGTCCGCGGTAGCCCCAATTGTGGACCCAATGCAGAAGTTGGACTTAGACGAATTGAGACCGGAAGCATATGCGTCGTCTACGCCTGCAGCACGGAGCTTTGGGATACAAGCGGGTGGGCAAGGTCAGCCACAACAAGTCAAGGACAGCTTCAACCGCGATGGGTGCGAGAAAATACTTGCAAGACAAAGGTATCCAGAGAATCTGCTATCCAGTCTTGCCAACACACATGCCTGTTTCTCCCGAGGTGTTATAATGTGAGCCTACCGTTTCTCGCATACATACCGTTTCTCTCGATGTAGGCATAGGCACGTACGCCCGACCGAGATCTATGCTGCCAGCCCTCGCTGGGCTGTCGCTCCGAGTGTAACAAGTGCCACCACAGAAGCAATTATCCACGCAGTTATTTGGATCGGGATCTGCGAGCGCGAATCTAACAGCTACACAAATTTCTGCACGTCAACCGCTCTCAAGAGATTCGCCCATGTTTTCTGAAGCACCAGAAAAAGAAAGAAAGAGTGGCTATTGTTCATAAGCAGCTATTAGCAGTCTAGCAGAAAGGCTTAAGTAAAGACGAGAACCTTATACGACTTTAAAAATGTTTAAAAGCCCTAGCATTAGACGCAGTGCGGGGCAAGCTAATGGTTCCCGCAACCGTTCCGAATGCGATTGGCACTCTTAGAATGCTGTACGGACGCCAAGAGCTAACCACAAACCACACCAATCTGCAGCGCAGCTTGAGGGAATAACCACCTACTCAGACAAACGACCTGAACTCAGTCATCCGGTTGGCGCTAGCCGTTCAGAACTACTGCGCAACGATGGCCGCCAATGGACTTAGCGTACTACCTTCACGATCCAGCGTTGCTGAGTGAGCTTATAGCGAAATTGCCCTGTGACCTGAAGCTGGAATGGGGACGACATCGTCTTCTTTCTGGAGGAAGCGGCGGTAACTTGGCCATTTTCGACAATTGGTTTTTCGAAATCGCAATGGGTGCCACGATGGTGACGCCATATACGTCGAAACTCGCTAGCGACGGAAGAGGAACGAATAAAAGAAGGCCAAGGTCACTGATTTTCTACTAAATCAAGACAAGCGGGTTTGTCCGCAGTGTGACGAAGCCCATAACTTGCTGAAGTGTTCTGCGTTCAGAGCACCGAGCATAGACAAAGGGTGAGTTCTCGTGACAGCTAAAAAAAATTTGCTGTTTCATGCCACACCGCCTAAGGCAGTGCAAAGCCAAAAGGATAACTGGCTGCGACGCCCCCACAACGCCTTGCTGCACTCTGGTGATACGGACAGTAGCAACGGAGAGCTAGTGCATCGAAGCAGTAACCACTTTGGACAGCCGGGCGAATCTTTAGCTCTGCATCACGACCAAGATGAAACAAAGACATTGTTCCGTTGACATATTCATTTTATAAACGCATTTATAAGACGCGTAAGTCAAATTAACTTTGAATCGCACATCCCACACTAATCGCACCCTATCAGACTTGTATGAATTGCATACGGTGCATATTGGCAGACACCATACATCCCTGTAGGTGGTTGCCACGACCCTTTCACTCAGTTTATTAGCGTAGCCTTTATCAATTAGATTGTTTAAGTATGAATGCATTACGTCTGTACGTGGCACAATTTTTTACAACATTTGCAAGCAGTGATCCTAACCATTTGTGCTAGGATTTGGAAAGGACTGGACGTAAATGAGTTCCAGATTCAATAAACGTCGACTCAATCGTATATTATTATAAAAACAAATCGAAACCATACGTCGACTCAAGCGTATATTATTATACATTATTTGGTCCTTCGAGATTGTTAAGCATGTTCTGTGGCTAACAACACTTGATTAAAAACGTAATAACACAAATCGGGGTTATTGATCACGAATATTTTACTAATAAAATAATCGATTCGATAATGGTAGACTTTGCGACATACAAAATGACAATATCTCGAGCAAAGTCAGATGAACATGTGGGTGAACATGCGGCTTAGAAACCTGCAGGGCCATCCAAAAAATATGTTGAACAGATAGACAATATTGATTTTGATTTGATCACCAAACAAGCGTAAGCCCGTTGTTCAGTTCGTCTGCGTAATAAGATGGAAAAAACCGAGGAATTCATTCCCTAAATGATGTATGTGATTTCCTAAACCAGCTACATAATGCAATAAATTCTGTTCAAAAAAGTGTTGTTAAAGGAAAAAATCACCATCAGCTAAAATCATGCCGTTTTTGTTCAATAAACGCACATGATACAAGTAGATGCCAAAAATTAAAGGCAGCCACGGTAAGCAAACGTAAGAAGTTTGTAAAAAAAAAAACATTTATGTTTCCGTTGTCTGGGCATTCATAGCATAATACATGTAGAATGCAAAAAAGATTTTAAATGCCCAAAAATTAAAAAAAAACCATAACACTTTGTTACACGAGGACACCAAAAGGAAAAGTGTAAATTGTCTCAAGCAATATACTGAGCATAAAACACTATTGGATACAGCAGTGATCAACGTGAAAAATGCCAGCGGTACCTTCGAGCAACTACGTGCACTAATTGATAAGGGATGGCAACGCACAATAATCTCCGAGGAAGCAGCTCAACTTTTAGGCTACAAAGATCTAAGGGGTCGGTGGAAATTCAAAGAATAACCTCTCATGGCGTTGAACTATCCAAACACAGCGTTAAAAAGGAAATCAAACCGAGATTTCCAAGAAAATTCAACAAAAGAACTGCGACTTTGGTACTGCCCAAACTACAAAGAAATCTTCCCAACAAAATAATTGATATTGACATCAATAAAGATTGTAAAAATGTTTGCTTGGCCGATCCAAATTTCAACAAGGCCAGAAGAATTGCTTTAATAATTGGTGCACACCTGTTTTTCTTTATTATGATGGGTCAAGTCAAAACCATCAATGGAGCGCTTGGACAGAAGACGAAATTTATATGGATAATTTCTGGAAGTATGTCTCGCGCTAAGAGCTGTCATAGAAAAAGGTGGAATGAATCTAAGAAAATGGATCCCCATCAAATATAAATAAATCAGAGAAGGTCACCATTGCAAAAGACAAATCAATAAAAACGTGCTTATACTGGGACCCAACAAAAGATGAATTTACATTAAGCGTCAAGATGTCACTGCAATAAGTAAAACTAACATAAACACGAGGCATCATGCCGGCTTCAGTGTGCCCGCATATTCAAAATACTCCATGGGCAAATACTCCATGACCCACCGCTTTCAAAAATGGTCTCACATTAGACGCGATATGCGCCATTGCTTCCTTGTCTCTCTGGCGGTTATCCGTCAACTCCGGGCGTAATCTGGTAAATTTGCTACTCCTTTGAGCAAATTCATTTGGCGTGAGAGGGGCTTCCTGATCCGCTGTTATTGGCAAGTGGGTAAGCGGAGGGGAATTGACAATATTCTCCGCTTCTATCAGGAAACTCTCAATTACGTGCTGCTTCGGTGGTACTTCTTTCACCATATGCCGTAGTACCCTCTTGACACAATGCCATCCATTGGCTTCCAGGCTCCTCCATCCTCTGGCAGAGGACCCATTATAGGCTGCGTTGGCCTCGCTCTTTGTATCTTGCACGTACTGCATTCGAATATTATCTAACGCAGCAATCTTCGTAGCTTGGTTATCCAAAACCTTGTCCGAATCTCAGTGATAGTTGCATACACATTCTGATGCTTTATCTTTGCATGGAAGTGACGCACTATCGTCTCCGTCAATATATGGCGATGTGACACGATTACTGGTCTTCTCGCACTTTGTGGTATGTACAGTGCGGCATCAATCCTGCCATTCTGCTCATAGTATGCCATCGGCATCAATATATGGCGCGTGCCCTCGTATGTTGCTTCGATTAGCGACCGCCTCCTTAGCGTTAACCTTTCGTATTTCATCGGGAAACGCCTCAGCTGCTTCGCATTCAGCGTAAGTGAGGCCGTATCTTTCAAGCTTATTTTGTTGTCCACGACACAATCGTGTAAGTCTCAGGCCCCAGGCAATAGTTCATACGAGTCTTTTGTAGCTCGCAAGACTCTCAGAGAATATGAGAAAGAAGTTCAAGCCAAACTCACTAAACTTCTCCTCTTCATCGTCGTACGGCGATCCATGTTCAGTTTAGGCAGTGGCCAGAAGCTTTCCGGCTGGCTTAAAAATATTGGCCCTCTGAGCCATCGTGAGTCCTTGCTTAGCGCCCTTGTCGCGTCGTCCGCAACATTTTCAGCTGTAGGTACCCATCTCCACTTGAATACCTCCGTTGACTCAAGAATCTTAGCCACCTGATTGCCGACAAAGTGCTTAAATCAGCGGTGATTGTTGCCTATCCAGCGCAGCACGGTTTTTAAATCGAACCATAGCACTATATCATTGGCTACACTGTGCTCCTGTCTGATAGTGTCCATCAGCCTTGTTCCCAACACGGCAGCTTGTAGCTCCAGACGCGGGATTGACATAGTTCTCATCGGGGCACACTTCGTCTTGGCACACACAAATCACAGCCGCACATCGTCATCCTTAAAGGTGACCTCTTAATAGGCCACAGCAGCGAATGCGGATTGGCTTGCGTCGACGAAGACATGCATCTGTATTGTCTTAACGACTTTTTACCAAAAGTAATAACGCGGGCTCCAAAACTTTTCAACGTTGTCCATTTCTTGACGCCATTTTCCATTTGCGATACCGATCTCATCTCATCCCACTCAACGTTGCGTCGCCAGATCTCACACAGCAGTAGTCTAGCTGAGATCAATTGACAGCTTAAGAAGCCCAAGGGATCAAATGTGGACATTGTAAGGCTCTAAAATTCCCTCTTAGTAGGAACTCGATCTCCATTTAACACGCTGGTGGGTACTCGATAATACTTCAAATTAAACTTACACAGGATCTTCTTCCCAGCTTCACTCCATCCGACATTCGTTATGGTCTCGTACAGGGTCAATGATCTTGCCACAGCTGGTGAGCTTGAGGTAAGCTTGCATAGCTCAAACCCAGCGTTAGCGTGTATTTCTCTCACTCGTGATGTAACGGAGATGGCTTCACTCTCACTAGCGAAGCTGTCTACATTGTCATTCACGTAGTGATAGGCACTGATGGCTTTGACGGCGCTGTGATCTGACTGTAGGTACTGCGACGCATTCACAGTTTTAACGTTATGTGCAGCACTTGGCGAACAGGCTGCTCCAAATGTCATTACGAACCTCGTGTTGCTCATCCTGTTTTGGTCGAAGCTGGCGTGTAGTACACGCCGTCTGTACCAGTTCTCCCATCAATGTAGGATTTGCTATATGCTGCTCTCCATTGGGCGCTTGTAGAAAGGCAACAAGATAACTTACGCGAGCTGCAAATGGCACAATCTTCGTTATTTTATGCTCTTGTATTTGCTGCACCTCTCTATCGATAAACGCAAATGATCCATTATACGAACTTACATTGGTGGGGTATATAAGCAGTGACCCCACTACCTCGCGTGCATCAGCCTTCAATGATTTATATAGACGTTGCATGTTCTCCAGATCTGTACAGTTGTACGCCAGACTCGTTTCCGTAAACGCACATACGAATATTGGCCAGTCCTCGGGTTGACCTCCAAACTTCCGGCAAATCAGGCAGTTTGCCCGGGCTATATTCGCAGTGTGCACGTGATCGTTAATCCGTTAATTCGGCCTCTTGTTGGCTGGCTCTTGACGGCGCGTTGCCTAGCGCTGACTGCGCAAGGTTCGGCTCATTGGACTTTGCTGCCATCAGTTCCTTCTCCAACAATTCTCTCCATGGCAATTCTCTGGAGCAGGTCATCTACTTGGATTCTCTGTTCTGATCTAACAGTCGGCGGCATCATTGGTGGTGCCTGTTGCCTTTGACGTGCGCGCAGAAGCTTGCAGCTGTGATATACTCATTGTACTGCCAGTTGGTTCCTGTGGCTCTGCAATCGATGCATCAGTTGAGCCTTCACCTCCACGTGGGCTCCGCCTTGGCGGTGAACGCTGCAACTTGCTTTTATTCAGTGTTCTTTGACGCTGCCTGCGTCCCGATGACTCCTCTATAGCTGCGGTGGATTGTTTCGACATGTGAAGTATGCCTTCTCAACAGTCAAAGGCACGTGCACAATAACTTCAAATTGCAACACCACTTCTGCCACCAGCGCAAGTGTCCCTGCAGTCTAATTACAATTAGGACTGCGAATAAAAGATCATGTCGTTGGTACCAGGAAGCGGTGTTGCAATTTGAGCACGCAAGGTTCTGTTGTCAGCGCGGGACGAGCTGCGATGTTTGTGTAGCTGCTGTTTTATTCGCAGTATTTGCACCTGCTAACTATACGTTTACGACAATAAGTAAAGCTAACTTAAACACGCGGCATCATGCCGGTTTTAGTGTGCCCGCATATTAAAAAGGGCTAAGTCCATACAATTGTAAGTACTCTATACTAAACTTAACATTAACAATTCGATCGGCGACAGAAACAAATAGGTGGTGTTTCGAAGCGGTTGGTTCTGTCACAATTGGTAAAAAAATTTGACCCGCTAAGATGGCTTACACCTGTAACGTTGCAAGTAAAATGTTTCATGCAGGACTTGTCGATCATCGAGCTCCATGGATTTTGCGACGCTTCAGAGAAACCATATGCTGCCGTTGTATATACAAAAGCCAACAGCCAAGTCACTTTGCTTGCAGCAAAAAGCAAAGTTATTTCAATTAAAAACAAGAAGATTATCCCCAAATTAAAGCTGTGTGCGGCTCAACTTTTGGCGAAATTACCATCAAGAATCTCGTCAACATTGGGATGTCAAATAAAACATAAAGCATGGAGTGACTCGCAAATCATATTGGCATGGATCACAAATAAGCGATGGTGAATGACAAAGAACGGCAAAGCGTTTACCACTTTTAACATGGAACTACATAAAATCAGAGGGAAATCCTGCAGATGTAGCTTCTAAATGAATCTTACCAAAAAAGTTGGACAATTATTCAATTTGGGGGATTGGGCCACAATGGTTAGCTTAGTCTAAAAGTGAGTGACCATTATATAAGGATAAAGAACCATTGATAGTTTCCACTATATTGAATCGAAACAATTCCTTCGTTCCACTGCTGTCAAAATATTTTAGTTTGACTAAGCTGGAAATCATGATCGTGAATGTGTTACGATCTGTCGCAAAGATTCGGAAAAAAATTGTCAATCAAAATTAATAGAAGTAAAATCTCAGCAGCAGTTAGACTTCGGAAAAGAAATAAGTCAACTTCAAAACAATAGGCAATTATAAATCCTTTTCTGGACGACAAGAAAATACTGAGAGTTGAAGGTCGACTACAAAATTCTCTCGTTGCCATCCTCGGAAAGTCACATGTAGTCTGGCTACTGGTGAATAAGGCCCACATGATAACACTCCACGGTGGAATTATTATATGTATAAGTGCATGCATGTAACTTCTGAGAGGCGCTTTGTGTCCGTTATTGCGTAAACGCATGCTCTGAGAGCATGCGTCTGGCTATGCTGTTGAGTAAATGCAAGCTCTGAGGGGCGCACTGCGTTCGTTTCAACGCACCAATGCTCGCTCTGAGTAAAAGCTCTATTGCATTTGAACGATGCATTGGCCGGCCGCTAATATGTAAGCTTTCGTCGATGCGTCTCCAGCGAAAGTTCTGTATGCGAGCTTTTTGTTGCTCTGGGCGGCACTTTACCCGTCTAGTGAGCGTGCTGAGCGAAAGCTTCATGTTGTTGACGACGTCGCGCTTTCCAAAAGTTGGTTTCTGTAATGTTATTGCCTCTAAAATTCCGCTGTTACCAAATGATTAAAATTCTGCCGTTCGTTCAAGTTACTCTTTAATTTCATGATACTTATTATTATTGTATATCTATATCCTCTATATATTCGCTAAACTGTTGTAAATTAAAAGCAAGTGCTTCTATAATTTCTTCTTGTTCACCGTCTTCTTTGCCTTTGTTCATGGTTAATACGAGTATTACGTGATTGAGTTCATTTGGGGTCGGTCACATATTACGCGACGCAGATTTCACGATATTTAGACCCCCTCCCCCCTTGGTGTTAAAATGTGACATCTGTCCAACCCAAAATGTGTCACGTGACACCACAACAGAACAGCAGAACCCCCTCCCCCACAAAGTGCGACGCATAATATGTGAACGACCCCTTTGCTTATACTGTGTTTTCTTCTAAATTGTTAATTTTTCATTTTAGTTCGTTTCTGTCATTTTCGTTAGTATACCAAATAGGTATAGGTTGTTTATAGGCTGTTCCTTACTACTTTTAATAATTTTTTGTCTGTTTTTTTATCTATGTAGTTTCTCTACGAGATAGTTAATTTGTACGTTATTTTAGAAGTCTTCTGTCTATTTTATTAGATTGTCGCATGTTTGTTCTGTTTTTGGTAAATGTATGGTTAAACAATGGTATTCGTAATTAGTTAAGTCAATTGTGCCTGTCTTAAATATTAAATACCCGTTGTCGGATTTGACCGGATTAATGTCGGTGCTTTTTTCCTTTTATGGTGTTAAATAGTAATATTAGGACAGTATCAATATATGTTTTTCATTAGTTTCATTAGTAATTACTATCGCATTTGCTTACATTAGTCTTGTTTTCTTCTAAACATTGATTTGTAGTGTAATACTTTACCACTTCTTTCTAGTTTTTCATAATATTTGTCATCAATTTGCTTTATTTCTCCGCTTCTATTGAGTGGGTTTGTTGTTACAAACGGTGCTTGTCTAAATCTAGTATCAACTTCATACATAGTTACTTCGTTATCTGTTTTATTTGTCTTTTTGCTGTTTATTATTACTCTGTGTACCGAATTCTGGTGTACTGTATAAATGAAAATAATACCTGTTGGTGTTCTGTTGGTGGTTATGTGTTTTGTTTTGTACGTATAAAAAATTGTTTCAAAGTTATTTAGTTTTTTTTGTGATATGCGTTATTAATAAAGCTTATTTGTTTATTACTGTTTATGAAATCTTTCTATTTCTGAAATACCGTTTTTATTTGTTGTAATTTCAATTTATACGTCTTCAGTTTTTAACCAATTCAATTTATCAGCATTGATTTCTTTTGGTTTTCCCATTTCATTAAATGTTTTAATCAAAGCTAGTTTTGCTATTAACCAGTATCTGCTTTTTTATATTAACTTCTGTTAGTGTTGCAAACTTGGAATATACTGGTATATCGATACAAGAAAGAAATTGTTTATTACATACTTGTATTATATAAAAAAAATATTAAATATTTTTTTCTAATTTTTTTGGTTTGTGGTGTAATTTCAAATGATACTTTCTTGCCCCTGTGTTCAATTTTTGTTATGTTACAAATAATGCAGTCATTAATAATGCTTTGTATTAAGTTTTGATAGTTTGGATAGTAATATTTTCTTTAAATAATTTAACAGTTTTTTCAATATCTGTATGAAGTAGTTCTTTATGTATTTTTAATACAATTTCTTAAAATTCTAAGTACGTTGGATATCGGTTAATTTTGTAGTGGATTTTATTAGCCTTGTTAGTTGATTTGGGTTTATTTCTAAGTATGCCTGTTAAAATAGGGGAAATCTACGTGTTTATGGAAGTATTCTATATTACACTCTTTTTTGTGCTTATGTATTATTTTATTGATTCTTAAGCAAATTCGTTTGTCATTTATTTGTAAATAATTTTTATGATAACTTGTGGAAATATTTGTTTAATTATGTTTTGTTTTCATGTCCTGTCATTAATTCTATTTTTCTGTTATAGTAATTAAATCGTCCTTCAAGAATTTAAATTTGGTTTTGGTTATCTTCTTGGGAACTATGTATAATTGCTCGAGAACTATCTGCAATATCTCCTAATAAATTTTCGATTGCCTTATCGGTACTTGTCGCGACGCTTAGCGAACCTCAGCTTGTAGATTTCTGGGGATCAATGTCCATAAGTGGCGTGATTGGTTTGAGTTGCGTATGCGTTTTTCGTAGGAACGGAATCTTTGTGTAATTTGATTTTTTGATAATTTGGTTCTCTTATGTTTATTTTTATGCGCCACTTGACAGGGTCCCTTTGTTTAGAAAATTCGTTTACTTGAAAAGCACTTGAAAAGTGAATTTTTTTGTGAATAGTTTTTATATGAGTGTGTTTGATCTGTGTGTGGTGTGTGTGGTGGTGGATATGTCACTTAATATATTATATATAGTTCAGTTAACTTTATTTTGGTGAATCGAATAAAAGACCCGTGCTAAACACTACGGCCAACGCTAACACCGCTAAAATAAAACACGATTTAAAGTTCAGTTGTTTTATTTTATTAGAAGATTATGCAGTGCTTCATTTGAGGGTTAGCTTAAGACTGATTTAAAAATGCTTAGATGATTCTAAGCGTACCACATTTGGCTTACTGTTTACAATTGTTTGATATTGATGTTGATGCTGACTGTGGGTTATTGGCGCATCGAGTTATTTGTTATTGTTTGCATCTTGATACTTTATTTGTTATTGTTTACATTTTGATGCTGAGTGCGAGATTTTGGTTAATTGGGTTTTGAGTGCGGCAGTAATAACTGTCGCAGTTTATTTATTTGTCTTTTAAGTGGGTATAGAGTAAACTAGATTACGTCACTTCCCTTCCCTAAGAAGGAAGCTATAATCAGGCTGGTATACAGGGTCCGGCAGTCGAAGTGTAACCAACTTCAGACCTCTCGTGTTAGCTAAATGACAGCTTAGAGTATTGTTTACAAGCACATGAAAGCATTTTGCAGAGAGTGAGCGCATAAAAAAGTAATCATCAATGGATTTCAAACGTAATAGTGCGTAATTGCATTATATTTAGCTGGAAAATCACAGGCAGAGATTGTTTGTGAGGTCAAACACCTTAAAGTTAATTAATTTTTTCCATTATCGCAGCATAACTCGTTACAATGATACTGGTAGCATCGCAAAACGTCATGGAGGTGGTCATCAAAAGACTGCAACGTCTCGTGACATGGTTCAAAAAGTGAAGAAGCGTCTTGAGCGAAATCCCCGACGAAGTGCAAATCAAATACCGGAGGAACTGAAAATAACGGACCGTATCATTCGCCGCATACTGTAAAATTATCTGAAGGTCAAGCCTTACAAGATCCAAAAGGCGCATGATATTACACCGAAGCAGCAACAAGTCAGACTTGAAAGAGCGAAGAAGTTGCTTCGGTTGGCCGAAAGTGGTCAATTTCCGAACATTGTGTTTTCTGACGAGATAAATTGTACAATTGACCAATTCTTAAACTCTCAAAATGATAGGGCTGACTTGAAGGACCGTTAATACGAGAATTTGAGCCATAGATTGTCCACCAGGAGGCAGCACCCGCCACAAATAATGGTTTGGGCCGCTGTAACAGCAGATGGGCGCTCTTCAATCGTTTTCATGGAGCCTGGCGTTAAGGTAAATGCGCAATATTATCAGGAAAGTATTCTGGAGGTTGCTTTGCAGCCGTGGGTGGACAAACATTCCTGTGGCAGAGCATGGACGTTTAAATAGGACTCGACACCGTCTCATAAAGCTCGAGTGAACCGAGTGAATGGCTGAAAAACAACGTTCCGATTTTCATAACGTCCACACAAAGGCTCTCGAATTCGCCAGACGCGAGTCCGATGGATTATTTTCTTTGTGCCATTTTGAACAGCAATGTCCTTACTAAGAAATACACCAGTCTCGAGACACTGAAGAAAGCCGTTAATTACGAATTGGCCAAAATACCTGCAAGTCACATTCGGGCGATTCGTTTTTGGACCGTCTCATGCCCATAGTCAAGGCAAAAGGTGGTCATATCGAGCAAATGTGAATTGTTTCTGAATTTTGTTGTATTTTTACCCATTTTGTACTTTGAATTGAGTAAAATTAATTTTCCAAACTGAATTTATGGCCTTTTTGATTGGTTACACTTCGAGTGCAGAATCCTGTAGTTGGATACAATGAGGGCAATGAATTTTGTTACATTTCTTTTTCTTGTGGTTCATTTGGTATTTCATGTTTCTGGTGGCGCCACCAATTGGTGGATATATGAAACAAAAAGTTTGATCTCTTTTTGACATTTCATAAACATTTCAAATGATGAAAAAAGTTTATGGTGATCAGTTCCTATCCCGTAGTAATGTGCATGAGTGGTTTAAGCGATTCCAAGAAGGTCGTAAGGACCTCTGTGACGATCAGAAGACGGGCCGGCCAAAATCAGTGATTACCCAAAACAATATTGAAAAAGTGCAGGAATTTATTAAGAATGAGCCGAAATCTTCTTTCCGTTACATGGAAATGGAGTTAAATATCACCAAAGACTCTATTCACCGCATTTTGATAGATAAATTGGGTCTATGGAAGGTGTGCTCCAAGTTTGTTCCGCACAAATTGACAGAAGAGCAAAAATTGCTACGAATCCAACATTGTTGGGATTTGACTAAGGAGTCGAGAAAGGACATAAACTACAAATATTCGATTGTGACTGGTGATAAAACGTGGTGCTTTCAATATAATCCCAAAACCAAACGTCAAGGTGCCGAATGGAAGCATCCAGAGCCATCACAGAAAAAAGTCGTCTTCAGAAGTCAAAAATAAAGACAATGCTGATTTGTTTTTACGATTCCGAGGGTATTGTACACCGAAAGTTCGTCCCACCTGGCCAAACGATTAATGCTGTGTTTTACCTTGGTGTTATGAATTATGCATTCGTCGTGTTCGACCACAATACCGTGAGGCAGGGTCCTGGCGCCTGTTGCACGATAATGCGCCGTCTCATCGGTCGACGCTTGTCACTGATTTTTGACAAAAAACTCCATATTAACCATTAATCACTCACCCTACTAACTTGATCTGGCACCCTGTTATTTTTACCTATTTGGAAAACTTCATTTGCCCATGAAAAGACACTGGTTTCAGGACATTTCAGCTATCCAAAAGGCGACGAACGATATTCTCAAGAGCATTCCGAAAAATTACCTTAAACACTCATTTGAAATGCTAATTGACCGGGCTAAACGGGCTTTTGAGCAGTCCTGTTTCTTTTGCGAAAGTCCATATAATAAGTGCAAAAATTATGATTATTATAATTATGTGAAGTGTGATATTATTTTTGATATAAGTTTAACAATGTCATCGGGTTTTATAATCTTAATCTTAGTTATATGCAGTGGTGGGTACAGTGGTGTTCAGTCTATTTCTGGCTATAAATATTTTTCACTTAAGGTGATGGTTTCAAGTTCAAGCTTACATTGTGTTATGCTTATAATTTTATTTCTATACATTTTTTTTATTATTATTGAGTTTTTCACAATTTTGTGTAATGGTTGTTTCGCTTAGATTCCATGTAAAAATTACATTGGGTCTTACGTAATTGATAATTTATGTTGTAGGTATAGGTATAAAATTATAGATTGGTTTTTCACGCTTAATAATATTACTGATACATTCATTATTAATTTCTTCATTATTTTGATTATAAACTTTATTTTTGTTTTCAAAGTAGAGCGTGTATCTGGGTGGTCCAACGGGTAACCATTATGATCAGGATAAGGGATAACTTTAAGAGCTCCAATAATTTTATGATTACTAGGAATGTGTGATATAATTAGTATGTATGTCATTATTTTTATAATTAATCCAAGTGGATGTTTTGTTTAGTAGTATATTTTGACTGTTAACGTTTTCTAACATATCATAATTAAGTTCGGTTAAGAAGTCCAAGTCGAGAAAGCTGCATACCCATTTCTAAGTCTTCAATGTACTCAATGAACTGCGTACATGAGTGTGTCAATGCTGTTGCGAATATTTTCAAACATTTTGGTTTTTCCATTCCGTCGTTTACCAATTGTATAACGTTATTCCCAATAATGTTGGGTCATTGGTTTAGCCACATTGGCGTAGTTCGGAATGAATTTACGATAAAAGCCAGTAATTCCAAAGAATGCTCGGATTTCTTTTAGCTTTGTTGGGATTAGATATGAGACTATGGCCTTAACTTTGAGAGGATTTGGTTTAATTCCACTGGAAGTTATAACATTTCCAAGAAAGTTTGCTTCCCTTTGTAAGAACTCGCACTTGTCCAATTGCAATATTAAATTACCTTCGGATATTTTATCGAAAACGAGTTGTAATGAGCTTAAATCTTCCTCAAGAGATGTGGAAACTACGATTATGTCGTCATGCACCTTTGGAATATAGCAAGTGCGTTGTATAATATTGACATCTCCAAAATTTGCCAAGAATTTCATCCAAGTTGGGTATTGGATATCTATCGGAAATTGTGATTTCATTTAGTTTTCTATAATGTATTGTTACTCTGTATTTTGGTTTTCCGGAAGCATCGGGTTTTTTCTAATTATTCCCTGCTCAAGCATTTCCTCAACTTGTTTTTTATTTGTATTTCGTGTGTTTGCGCTTGTGGGTATTGTTTTGAATAAATGGGAGAATTATGTGTTGTATTAAGAACATGTTTAACTGTACTTGTATTTGTGAAAGTTAGATGGTTTCCTTCTATATATTGAAGATTCTTGTATTAACGTAAAAGTTTCTTCAGTTTGAAGTCTTCCTCTTGGTTGAGAGGGTCCAATCTAAATTTATCAAAACAAATTTTTTTCTTATAGGAAATGAATTTGTTTTTGATTCAAATGTTTGTTGTGTAAACAAATTTTGATCATCATTTGGACCTTAATTTATAACTGGATATGACTTGTTAAAAAGTGTAACTGTGAGAGTTTTGTGATTTATAATAGATTCTGCCCTATTAAACAGTTTTCTTTTCAAATTAACGTGTCATAATCTTTAGAAAAATTATGTTAATAAAATTGTTCGGGAATTTAAAATATGTTATTGCTAGTTAAAACAACGGATTCTTTAAGTATCATGATACCATTTGATGTATGAACATCACATTTAGTATTTTGGATTGGGAGTGATAAAATATTGCATTATATTTATTGTGGATCTTGAGTCAACTAAGCATTTGAATGTTTAACCTTTATACTATTATTATTATTATTATATCTAAGTATTGTTATTGTCCGGGGCTGATAACTGAAAATTTTCGTCGCACTTTAATTTATTTTGGTGTGGTTCATATTTTATCTCATGTTCTTTTTGTTCATATTGTTTACGTTAAGTTTAGTGTAGAGCACTTAGAATCTTATGGATTTAGCCCTTTTGAATATGAAGGCACACTGAAACCGGCTTGATGCCACGTGTTTAAGTTAGCTTTACTTATTGTCGTAAGCGTAGATGAAGCAGGTGGAAGGACTGCGGTAAGGCATAACTTGAAGCTTAGTATTAAATTCTAATGTATATTTTATTAGAATAAACCCGCAACTATACCCACGAACCTTGCGTGTTAAAATTGAAACACTGCTCCCTTTTGGTAACGAAATTGGGTTTAGTATTAATTGGAGTCAAAAAAGTTTTGTTCGTACTGCTTTTGGTCATAGTATTGCTAGTGGTCATAATTTTGTTCATACTGTTGTTGGTCAGAATTTTGTTCGTACATAGACATTTTGTCTGTTGACTGTCTGATGATCTATGTCTTTTTAATGATTGGTTTGGCTGAAAGTTTTTGTTATTAATACTGGGCGCTTGTTGTGGTGTTTGAGGGACTGAATTCCTATTGAACATAGGCTGTGCATTTGTAAATTTATTAGGACAAAATTGGGTTTGTCTGTTTATCATAGTTTGATTATAGAACATTGGTTGTGCATAAGTAGGTAAGTATTGGTATCGGGTAGAATTATGTTGTATTGGTTGAGAGCATTGTCTGGGTGAGTAATGGAATATTGTGGTTGGTTGGTTGGAAATAAATTTGATTATTTGGATTCATTTAGTATATAGTGTTAGTGGTAATCTTCGGATTAATATTTTAATGGGGTCTTCTATTTCTTCGAAATAAATCGTAAGGTTAATGTTATTACCTCCTAAATATAAGTTAGAAACAATAAGTTGTCGTCGTTTCTCCGCCTCTTCGCAGAATGCTCTCAAATTTCCTTTGTATGGAGTCTTACGGAAGTCTTCCAGCAGCTTGTAGTTTGATGTCTGTGCTTTGTATACCGAAATCCACTCTTACTTTAATGTGTGCCAATCCTAGATGTTCGGCAAATCTAATGATCTGGTGACAGGTCTATTGGGGTTTCTTTCTACTGCTTCGAGTAGAATGCGCTGTTGTTGTACATCTTCAGTCTGATAGAGTGATTGTATGTAGTCGACTCTACTGACGAAGGTGTATAGTGCTGACGTATCTCCAGTAAATACAGGTATGTGTTTCAAGTGTCTTCGAGTTTTCTTTTTGATTTATTTTGTTTTTCACTTAATGTAATTTTCAGTTTTATTTACTTAATTTAATTTATTAACTTGTAATTTTTTACTTATTTATTTATTTAATGTTATTTATTATCAGTCAAACAAAATTTGAGAGTAACATTAATATTAAGTTAAACATAAAAGTAAAATTGAAATACTATAATTTAAATTTGAAATTAAATATTTACTTATAAAATTAAAGTCTAAGTCTGGGGTGCTCAAAATGAGAATATTAAATGATCCAACATTTGTAACGAAAATTGGAAAAAACCCAGAAAAAACCAATAATTTCGTTATGATTAGTAAAGTGATTCCTGTTAGTTACTACGTGCTAAAAAGTTAAGAATATGGTTTTTAATCGTTTCAAAAGAGGACTTTGAGTTGAAGATTCGAAAAAGTCTGTTATAGTCAACACAGAGAACTCGAAAGGGTTCATGCAGAGTTAGTTAGTATTACAAGTATTTAGAGAAAGTGGTGTAAAGTTACGAGTGCGTCTCAAAGGAACAGAAAACCTTATTTATAAACACAGATGAGTGAATTCCGCCAATTATTATTTTATGTAAAAATAAAACTCCCAGCATCATGCGACGGTTAGAAAGAGATGGGAGGTTAATTAATTGCAATCTACTGTGGTATGAAGGCAAATCAGTACCTGGAACCCAGTTAAAGCCGCGAAGAGCAAAAAGAAGTAACTTCTTTTGAACAGACTCAATTCTGTCTTGGTGTACCGAATATTGAGGAGACCACACACAAGTTCCGTATTCCAGAAAAGGCCAAACAAAAGAAGTATACAGCAGTTTTGTCGTATAAGGATCGTCAAATTCCTTAGATAAATCCAAGAGATTGAGTCGCCTTGTTGATTGTAAGCGCGATATGTTTGTCAAACTTTAATCTATAATCGAGAGGAATTCCCAAGTCAGAAACACAGTCTAATCTTTCAAGAGAAACCCGGTCAATTATGTAATTAACTGTGTGAGGCGTACTTTTAAAGAATGACATAACCTTACATTTAGAAAAATTCAGAAATAACAAGTTAAATTTAACCAAGTAAAAATCAAATCCAGGTCTGATTGCAATAAATAAGTAGAGTTGTTGTCACTATATGATAAGCGCAGTTTCACATCATCGGCGTACATTAGTACATAGGAGTGAAGGAAAATAGACGGGAGATCGTTTATTAATAGATTAAAAAGTAAAGAACCAAAGTGGCTACCCTGTGGTACACCAGAGGTTACAAAGACGGGCTTAGACAGTGACGTCTTAAAAATAACTTTTTGGGTTCTACAAGAAAGGTATTTGGAAATCCACATAAGAAGGCTGTGAGGAAATCTGATAACGCTTAGTTTTTTTAGGAAGAGATAGTGGTGAACAGAATCAGAAGCCTTGCTGAAATCTGTGTAAATGACATCAGTCTGAGTTTTGTTCTGAAAACCTTTGATAACAAGGGAGGTAAGGTCAAGTAAATTATTGGTAGAAGATTTCGATGTCATAGAACCATGTTGGCAGGGTGAAATGATAGAGTAACATGAGTGTTGTATTTCAGATGTCATCAGTTTCTTAAGCACCTTAGACATCGCGGATAGTTTGGAAATACCCCTTTTGTTTTAAACATCGGACTTTGAACCATGTTTGTGACGAGGAAATATAAATGAACTTTCCAAATGGTTAAGAAAGAGCACAAGTTAACAGACAACTCAAATAATTTAAGCAAGAGCTTACATAGAAAATCAGCCCAGTACCTAAGTTCACATCCTGGTACCTCATCTGAGCCAGGTGAATATTCTGACTTGATTAAATTAAGTTCGTTAAGTAACGAACTTTCCAGAACCACAGGACTTTAAGTGCAGTAGGATTTCGGCTCGATATACGGATAAAGGGAATTAGAAAGAAAGTTAGAAAATGAATAAGTAGATTGGAAGAATTCTGCATTTGTTGTTTCTTCAACTTTTGTAAGACAACCGCATTGGAGTTATAATCTTTGTTAAAGCTATTAAAAATTAGCGTAATTTTGCGAAATTTTTCATGGATTATGTAATTAAAAGCATCTTTTACTCGCGGTTGTTTTTTACAATATAATTATGTATCCTACCGGCTGCGCCAGTTGAGTTTACTGTATTTTGGTGAATCGAATAAATGACCCGTGCTTAACACTAAGGCCAACGCTAACACCGTTGAAATAAAACACGATTTAAAGTTCAGTTGTTTTATTTTATTAGAAGATTATTCAGTGCTTCATTTGAGGGTTAGCTTAAGACTGATTTAAAGATGCTTAGATGATTCTAAGCGTACCACATTTGGCTTACTGTTTACAATTGTTTGATATTGATGTTGATGCTGAGTGTGGGTTATTGGCGCATCGAGTTATTTGTTATTGTTTGCATCTTGATACTTTATTTCTTATTGTTTACATTTTGATGCAGAGTGAAAGATTTTGGTTAATTGGGTTTTGAGTGTGGCAGCAATAACTGTCACAGTTTATACATTTGTCTTTTAAGTGAGTATAGAGTGGACGAGATTACGTCATTAAATATATATATATTTATATTTATATTTATATATATATACTAGTATATATATAAGGTTGTTAAATATCTTCCTTCCGCCTTTTTGTCTTTTGAATTTCGCGGCTATGTGCAACCGCTACTGATCCGCTGAACGTCAAATTCGCGCTATTTTGAAGTTTTCCTTCGTTAAAAGCAAATCCGGTAGAGAAACTTTCCGTGAGATTAATGGTGTGTTGGGAGATGGTACTCTATCATTTCGAACCGTGGAGGAATGGTTTCGACTATTCACCTCCAGTTAAAATGCACCATGGATAAGCCAGCCGGCGGAAGACCTGTGACGACGAATACCGATCAAGTCATGAAAAACATCGAGCTAGACAGGCATGTGACATATCGTGACATCGCCCAGGAGATGGGAGTTAGTCACCAAACCATTTTAAAGAATCTGCACAAGGCTTTATACAAAAAAAGCTTGATGTTTGGGTGTCGCATGACTTGACGCAAAAACACCTTCTGCGTAATTTTGCGAAATTTTTCATGGATTATGTAATTAAAAGCATCTTTTACTCGCGGTTGTTTTTTACAATATAATTATGTATCCTACCGGCTGCGCCAGTTGAGTTTACTGTATTTTGGTGAATCGAATAAATGACCCGTGCTTAACACTAAGGCCAACGCTAACACCGTTGAAATAAAACACGATTTAAAGTTCAGTTATTTTATTTTATTAGAAGATTATGCAGTGCCTTATTTGAGGGTTAGCTTAAGACTGATTTAAAGATGCTTAGATGATTCTAAGCGTACCACATTTGGCTTACTGTTTACAATTGTTTGATATTGATGTTGATGCTGAGTGTGGGTTATTGGCGCATCGAGTTATTTGTTATTGTTTGCATCTTGATACTTTATTTCTTATTGTTTACATTTTGATGCAGAGTGAAAGATTTTGGTTAATTGGGTTTTGAGTGTGGCAGCAATAACTGTCACAGTTTATACATTTGTCTTTTAAGTCAGTATAGAGTGGACGAGATTACGTCATTAAATATATATATATTTATATTTATATTTATATATATATACTAGTATATATATAAGGTTGTTAAATATCTTCCTTCCGCCTTTTTGTCTTTTGAATTTCGCGGCTATGTGCAACCGCTACTGATCCGCTGAACGTCAAATTCGCGCTATTTTGAAGTTTTCCTTCGTTAAAAGCAAATCCGGTAGAGAAACTTTCCGTGAGATTAATGGTGTTTTGGGAGATGGTACTCTATCATTTCGAACCGCGGAGGAATGGTTTGGACTATTCACCGCCAGTTAAAATGCACCATGGATAAGCCAGCCGGCGGAAGACCTGTGACGACGAATACCGATCAAGTCATGAAAAACATCGAGCTAGACTGGCATGTGACATATCGTGACATCGCCCAGGAGATGGGAGTTAGTCACCAAACCATTTTAAAGAATCTGCACAAGGCTTTATACAAAAAAAGCTTGATGTTTGGGTGTCGCATGATTTGACGCAAAAACACCGTCTGGACCGAATCAACGCCTGCGATATGCTGCTGAAACGGAACGAACGCGACGCATTTTTGAAGCGGATGGTCACTGGCGACGAAAAATGGATCACATACTAAAAATGGATCACGATTAAAAAGTAAAGGACCAAAGTGGCTACCCTGTGGTACACCAGAGGTTACAAAGACGGGCTTAGACAGTGACGTTTTAAAAATAACTTTTTGGGTTCTACAAGAAAGGTATTTGGAAATCCACATAAGAAGGCTGTGAGGAAATCTGATAACGCTTAGTTTTTTTGGGAAGAGATAGTGGTGAACAGAATCAGAAGCCTTGCTGAAATCTGTGTAAATGACATCAGTCTGAGTCTTGTTCTGAAAACCTTTGATAACAAGGGAGGTAAGGTCAAGTAAATTATTGGTAGAAGATTTCGATGTCATAGAACCATGTTGGCAGGGTGAAATGATAGAGTAACATGAGTGTTGTATTTCAGATGTCATCAGTTTCTTAAGCACCTTAGACATCGCGGATAGTTTGGAAATACCCCTTTTGTTTTTAACATCGGACTTTGAACCATGTTTGTGACGAGGAAATATAAATGAACTTTCCAAATGGTTAAGAAAGAGCACAAGTTAACAGACAACTCAAATAATTTAAGCAAGAGCTTACATAGAAAATCAGCCCAGTACCTAAGTTCACATCCTGGTACCTCATCTGAACCAGGTGAATATTCTGACTTGATTAAATTAAGTTCGTTAAGTAACGAACTTTCCAGAACCACAGGACTTTAAGTGCAGTAGGATTTCGGCTCGATATACGGATAAAGGGAATTAGAGAGAAAATTAGAAGATGAATAAGTAGATTGGAAGAATTCTGCATTTGTTGTTTCTTCAACTTTTGTAAGACAACCGCATTGGAGTTATAATCTTTGTTAAAGTTATTAAAAATTAGCGTAATTTTGCGAACTTTTTCATGGATTATGTAATTAAAAGCATCTTTTACTCGCGGTTGTTTTTTACAATATAATTATGTATCCTACCGGCTGCGCCAGTTGAGTTTACTGTATTTTGGTGAATCGAATAAATGACCCGTGCTTAACACTAAGGCCAACGCTAACACCGTTGAAATAAAACACGATTTAAAGTTCAGTTGTTTTATTTTATTAGAAGATTATGCAGTGCTTCATTTGAGGGTTAGCTTAAGACTGATTTAAAGATGCTTAGATGATTCTAAGCGTACCACATTTGGCTTACTGTTTACAATTGTTTGATATTGATGTTGATGCTGAGTGTGGGTTATTGGCGCATCGAGTTATTTGTTATTGTTTGCAACTTGATACTTTATTTGTTAGTGTTTACATTTTGATGCAGAGTGAAAGATTTTGGTTAATTGGGTCTTGAGTGTGGCAGCAATAACTGTCACAGTTTATACATTTGTCTTTTAAGTGAGTATAGAGTGGACGAGATTACGTCATTAAATATATATATATTTATATTTATATTTATATATATATACTAGTATATATATAAGGTTGTTAAATATCTTCCTTCAGCCTTTTTGTCTTTTGAATTTCGCGGCTATGTGCAACCGCTACTGATCCGCTAAACGGCAAATTCGCGTTATTTTGAAGTTTTCTTTCGTTAAAAGCAAATCCGGTAGAAAAACTTTCCGTGAGATTAATGGTGTTTTGGGAGATGGTACTCTATCATTTCGAACCGCGGAGGAATGGTTTCGACTATTCACCGCCAGTTAAAATGCACCATGGATAAGCCAGCCGGCGGAAGACCTGTGACGACGAATACCGATTAAGTCATGAAAATCATCGAGCTAGACTGGCATGTGACATATCGTGACATCGCCCAGGAGATGGGAGTTAGTCACCAAACCATTTTAAAGAATCTGCACAAGGCTTTATACAAAAAAAGCTTGATGTTTGGGTGTCGCATGATTTGACGCAAAAACACCTTCTGGACCGAATCAACGCCTGCGATATGCTGCTGAAACGGAACGAACGCGACGCATTTTTGAAGCGGATGGTCACTGGCGACGAAAAATGGACCACATACTAAAAATGGATCACGATTAAAAAGTAAAGGACCAAAGTGGCTACCCTGTGGTACACCAGAGGTTACAAAGACGGGCTTAGACAGTGACGTTTTAAAAATAACTTTTTGGGTTCTACAAGAAAGGTATTTGGAAATCCACATAAGAAAGCTGTGAGGAAATCTGATAACGCTTAGTTTTTTTAGGAAGAGATAGTGGTGAACAGAATCAGAAGCCTTGCTGAAATCTGTGTAAATGACATCAGTCTGATTTTTGTTCTGAAAACCTTTGATAACAAGGGAGGTAAGGTCAAGTAAATTATTGGTAGAAGATTTCGATGTCATAGAACCATGTTGGCAGGGTGAAATGATAGAGTAACATGAGTGTTGTATTTCAGATGTCATCAGTTTCTTAAGCACCTTAGACATCGCGGATAGTTTGGAAATACCCCTTTTGTTTTAAACATCGGACTTTGAACCATGTTTGTGACGAGGAAATATAAATGAACTTTCCAAATGGTTAAGAAAGAGCACAAGTTAACAGACAACTCAAATAATTTAAGCAAGAGCTTACATAGAAAATCAGCCCAGTACCTAAGTTCACATCCTGGTACCTCATCTGGGCCAGGTGAATATTCTGACTTGATTAAATTAAGTTCGTTAAGTAACGAACTTTCCAGAACCACAGGACTTTAAGTGCAGTAGGATTTCGGCTCGATATACGGATAAAAGGAATTAGAAAGAAAGTTAGAAAATGAATAAGTAGATTGGAAGAATTCTGCATTTGTTGTTTCTTCAACTTTTGTAAGACAACCGCATTGGAATTATAATCTTTGTTAAAGTTATTAAAAATTAGCGTAATTTTGTGAAATTTTTCATGGGTTATGTAATTAAAAGCACCTTTTACTCGCGGTTGTTTTTTACAATATAATTATGTATCCTACCGGCTGCGCCAGTTGAGTTTACTGTATTTTGGTGAATCGAATAAATGACCCGTGCTTAACACTAAGGCCAACGCTAACACCGTTGAAATAAATCATGATTTAAAGTTCAGTTGTTTTATTTTATTAGAAGATTATGCAGTGCTTCATTTGAGGGTTAGCTTAAGACTGATTTAAAGATGCTTAGATGATTCTAAGCGTACCACATTTGGCTTACTGTTTACAATTGTTTGATATTGATGTTGATGCTGAGTGTGAGTTATTGGCGCATCGAGTTATTTGTTATTGTTTGCATCTTGATACTTTATTTGTTATTGCTTACATTTTGATGCAGAGTGAAAGATTTTGGTTAATTGGGTTTTGAGTGTGGCAGCAATAACTGTCACAGTTTATACATTTGTCTTTTAAGTGAGTATAGAGTGGACGAGATTACGTCATTAAATATATATATATTTATATTTATAATTTATATATATATACTAGTATATATATAAGGTTGTTAAATATCTTCCTTCCGCCTTTTTGTCTTTTGAATTTCGCGGCTATGTGCAACCGCTACTGATCCGCTGAACGTCAAATTCGCGCTATTTTGAAGTTTTCCTTCGTTAAAAGCAAATCCGGTAGAGAAACTTTCCGTGAGATTAATGGTGTTTTGGGAGATGGTACTCTATCATTTCGAACCGCGGAGGAATGGTTTCGACTATTCACCTCCAGTTAAAATGCACCATGGATAAGCCAGCCGGCGGAAGACCTGTGACGACGAATACCGATCAAGTCATGAAAAACATCGAGCTAGACTGGCATGTGACATATCGTGACATCGCCCAGGAGGTGGGAGTTAGTCACCAAACCATTTTAAAGAATCTGCACAAGGCTTTATACAAAAAAAGCTTGATGTTTGGGTGTCGCATGATTTGACGCAAAAACACCTTCTGGATCGAATCAACGCCTGCGATATGCTGCTGAAACGGAACGAACGCGACGCATTTTTGAAGCGGATGGTCACTGGCGACGAAAAATGGACCACATACTAAAAATGGATCACGATTAAAAAGTAAAGGACCAAAGTGGCTACCCTGTGGTACACCAGAGGTTACAAAGACGGGCTTAGACAGTGACGTTTTAAAAATAACTTTTTGGGTTCTACAAGAAAGGTATTTGGAAATCCACATAAGAAGGCTGTGAGGAAATCTGATAACGCTTAGTTTTTTTAGGAAGAGATAGTGGTGAACAGAATCAGAAGCCTTGCTGAAATCTGTGTAAATGACATCAGTCTGATTTTTGTTCTGAAAACCTTTGATAACAAGGGAGGTAAGGTCAAGTAAATTATTGGTAGAAGATTTCGATGTCATAGAACCATGTTGGCAGGGTGAAATGATAGAGTAACATGAGTGTTGTATTTCAGATGTCATCAGTTTCTTAAGCACCTTAGACATCGCGGATAGTTTGGAAATACCCCTTTTGTTTTTAACATCGGACTTTGAACCATGTTTGTGACGAGGAAATATAAATGAACTTTCCAAATGGTTAAGAAAGAGCACAAGTTAACAGACAACTCAAATAATTTAAGCAAGAGCTTACATAGAAAATCAGCCCAGTACCTAAGTTCACATCCTGGTACCTCATCTGGGCCAGGTGAATATTCTGACTTGATTAAATTAAGTTCGTTAAGTAACGAACTTTCCAGAACCACAGGACTTTAAGTGCAGTAGGATTTCGGCTCGATATACGGATAAAGGGAATTAGAAAGAAAGTTAGAAGATGAATAAGTAGATTGGAAGAATTTTGCATTTGTTGTTTCTTCAACTTTTGTAAGACAAAAGATGAATAAGTAGATTGGAAGAATTCTGCATTTGTTGTTTCTTCAACTTTTGTAAGACAACCGCATTGGAGTTATAATCTTTGTTAAAGCTTATTAAAAATTAGCGTAATTTTGCGAAATTTTTCATGGATTATGTAATTAAAAGCATCTTTTACTCGCGGTTGTTTTTTACAATATAATTATGTATCCTACCGGCTGCGCCAGTTGAGTTTACTGTATTTTGGTGAATCGAATAAATGACCCGTGCTTAACACTAAGGCCAACGCTAACACCGTTGAAATAAAACACGATTTAAAGTTCAGTTGTTTTATTTTATTAGAAGATTATGCAGTGCCTTCATTTGAGGGTTAGCTTAAGACTGATTTAAAGATGCTTAGATGATTCTAAGCGTACCACATTTGGCTTACTGTTTACAATTGTTTGATATTGATGTTGATGCTGAGTGTGAGTTATTGGCGCATCGAGTTATTTGTTATTGTTTGCATCTTGATACTTTATTTGTTATTGTTTACATTTTGATGCAGAGTGAAAGATTTTGGTTAATTGGGTTTTGAGTGTGGCAGCAATAACTGTCACAGTTTATACATTTGTCTTTTAAGTGAGTATAGAGTGGACGAGATTACGTCATTAAATATATATATATTTATATTTATATTTATATATAAATATATATATATATATACTAGTATATATATAAGGTTGTTAGATATCTTCCTTCCGCCTTTTTGTCTTTTGAATTTCGCGGCTATGTGCAACCGCTACTGATCCGCTGAACGTCAAATTCGCGCTATTTTGAAGTTTTCCTTCGTTAAAAGCAAATCCGGTAGAGAAACTTTCCGTGAGATTAATGGTGTTTTGGGAGATGGTACTCTATCATTTCGAACCGCGGAGGAATGGTTTCGACTATTCACCTCCAGTTAAAATGCACCATGGATAAGCCAGCCGGCGGAAGACCTGTGACGACGAATACCGATCAAGTCATGAAAAACATCGAGCTAGACTGGCATGTGACATATCGTGACATCGCCCAGGAGATGGGAGTTAGTCACCAAACCATTTTAAAGAATCTGCACAAGGCTTTATACAAAAAAAGCTTGATGTTTGGGTGTCGCATGATTTGACGCAAAAACACCTTCTGGACCGAATCAACGCCTGCGATATGCTGCTGAAACGGAACGAACGCGACGCATTTTTGAAGCGGATGGTCACTGGCGACGAAAAATGGACCACATACTAAAAATGGATCACGATTAAAAAGTAAAGGACCAAAGTGGCTACCCTGTGGTACACCAGAGGTTACAAAGACGGGCTTAGACAGTGACGTTTTAAAAATAACTTTTTGGGTTCTACAAGAAAGGTATTTGGAAATCCACATAAGAAGGCTGTGAGGAAATCTGATAACGCTTAGTTTTTTTAGGAAGAGATAGTGGTGAACAGAATCAGAAGCCTTGCTGAAATCTGTGTAAATGACATCAGTCTGATTTTTGTTCTGAAAACCTTTGATAACAAGGGAGGTAAGGTCAAGTAAATTATTGGTAGAAGATTTCGATGTCATAGAACCATGTTGGCAGGGTGAAATGATAGAGTAACATGAGTGTTGTATTTCAGATGTCATCAGTTTCTTAAGCACCTTAGACATCGCGGATAGTTTGGAAATACCCCTTTTGTTTTTAACATCGGACTTTGAACCATGTTTGTGACGAGGAAATATAAATGAACTTTCCAAATGGTTAAGAAAGAGCACAAGTTAACAGACAACTCAAATAATTTAAGCAAGAGCTTACATAGAAAATCAGCCCAGTACCTAAGTTCACATCCTGGTACCTCATCTGAGCCAGGTGAATATTCTGACTTGATTAAATTAAGTTCGTTAAGTAACGAACTTTCCAGAACCACAGGACTTTAAGTGCAGTAGGATTTCGGCTCGATATACGGATAAAGGGAATTAGAGAGAAAATTAGAAGATGAATAAGTAGATTGGAAGAATTCTGCATTTGTTGTTTCTTCAACTTTTGTAAGACAACCGCATTGGAGTTATAATCTTTGTTAAAGTTATTAAAAATTAGCGTAATTTTGCGAACTTTTTCATGGATTATGTAATTAAAAGCATCTTTTACTCGCGGTTGTTTTTTACAATATAATTATGTATCCTACCGGCTGCGCCAGTTGAGTTTACTGTATTTTGGTGAATCGAATAAATGACCCGTGCTTAACACTAAGGCCAACGCTAACACCGTTGAAATAAAACATGATTTAAAGTTCAGTTGTTTTATTTTATTAGAAGATTATGCAGTGCTTCATTTGAGGGTTAGCTTAAGACTGATTTAAAGATGCTTAGATGATTCTAAGCGTACCACATTTGGCTTACTGTTTACAATTGTTTGATATTGATGTTGATGCTGAGTGTGGGTTATTGGCGCATCGAGTTATTTGTTATTGTTTGCATCTTGATACTTTATTTGTTATTGTTTACATTTTGATGCAGAGTGAAAGATTTTGGTTAATTGGGTTTTGAGTGTGGCAGCAATAACTGTCACAGTTTATACATTTGTCTTTTAAGTGAGTATAGAGTGGACGAGATTACGTCATTAAATATATATATATTTATATTTATATTTATATATATATACTAGTATATATATAAGGTTGTTAAATATCTTCCTTCCGCCTTTTTGTCTTTTGAATTTCGCGGCTATGTGCAACCGCTACTGATCCGCTAAACGTCAAATTCGCGCTATTTTGAAGTTTTCCTTCGTTAAAAGCAAATCCGGTAGAGAAACTTTCCGTGAGATTAATGGTGTTTTGGGAGATGGTACTCTATCATTTCGAACCGTGGAGGAATGGTTTCGACTATTCACCGCCAGTTAAAATGCACCATGGATAAGCCAGCCGGCGGAAGACCTGTGACGACGAATACCGATCAAGTCATGAAAAACATCGAGCTAGACTGGCATGTTACATATCGTGACATCGCCCAGGAGATGGGAGTTAGTCACCAAACCATTTTAAAGAATCTGCACAAGGCTTTATACAAAAAAAGCTTGATGTTTGGGTGTCGCATGATTTGACGCAAAAACACCTTCTGGACCGAATCAACGCCTGCGATATGCTGCTGAAACGGAACGAACGCGACGCATTTTTGAAGCGGATGGTCACTGGCGACGAAAAATGGACCACATACTAAAAATGGATCACGATTAAAAAGTAAAGGACCAAAGTGGCTACCCTGTGGTACACCAGAGGTTACAAAGACGGGCTTAGACAGTGACGTTTTAAAAATAACTTTTTGGGTTCTACAAGAAAGGTATTTGGAAATCCACATAAGAAGGCTGTGAGGAAATCTGATAACGCTTAGTTTTTTTAGGAAGAGATAGTGGTGAACAGAATCAGAAGCCTTGCTGAAATCTGTGTAAATGACATCAGTCTGATTTTTGTTCTGAAAACCTTTGATAACAAGGGAGGTAAGGTCAAGTAAATTATTGGTAGAAGATTTCGATGTCATAGAACCATGTTGGCAGGGTGAAATGATAGAGTAACATGAGTGTTGTATTTCAGATGTCATCAGTTTCTTAAGCACCTTAGACATCGCGGATAGTTTGGAAATACCCCTTTTGTTTTAAACATCGGACTTTGAACCATGTTTGTGACGAGGAAATATAAATGAACTTTCCAAATGGTTAAGAAAGAGCACAAGTTAACAGACAACTCAAATAATTTAAGCAAGAGCTTACATAGAAAATCAGCCCAGTACCTAAGTTCACATCCTGGTACCTCATCTGAGCCAGGTGAATATTCTGACTTGATTAAATTAAGTTCGTTAAGTAACGAACTTTCCAGAACCACAGGACTTTAAGTGCAGTAGGATTTCGGCTCGATATACGGATAAAGGGAATTAGAAAGAAAGTTAGAAAATGAATAAGTAGATTGGAAGAATTCTGCATTTGTTGTTTCTTCAACTTTTGTAAGACAACCGCATTGGAGTTATAATCTTTGTTAAAGTTATTAAAAATTAGCGTAATTTTGCGAAATTTTTCATGGATTATGTAATTAAAAGCATCTTTTACTCGCGGTTGTTTTTTACAATATAATTATGTATCCTACCGGCTGCGCCAGTTGAGTTTACTGTATTTTGGTGAATCGAATAAATGACCCGTGCTTAACACTAAGGCCAACGCTAACACCGTTGAAATAAAACACGATTTAAAGTTCAGTTGTTTTATTTTATTAGAAGATTATGCAGTGCTTCATTTGAGGGTTAGCTTAAGACTGATTTAAAGATGCTTAGATGATTCTAAGCGTACCACATTTGGCTTACTGTTTACAATTGTTTGATATTGATGTTGATGCTGAGTGTGGGTTATTGGCGCATCGAGTTATTTGTTATTGTTTGCATCTTGATACTTTATTTCTTATTGTTTACATTTTGATGCAGAGTGAAAGATTTTGGTTAATTGGGTTTTGAGTGTGGCAGCAATAACTGTCACAGTTTATACATTTGTCTTTTAAGTGAGTATAGAGTGGACGAGATTACGTCATTAAATATATATATATTTATATTTATATTTATATATATATACTAGTATATATATAAGGTTGTTAAATATCTTCCTTCCGCCTTTTTGTCTTTTGAATTTCGCGGCTATGTGCAACCGCTACTGATCCGCTGAACGTCAAATTCGCGCTATTTTGAAGTTTTCCTTCGTTAAAAGCAAATCCGGTAGAGAAACTTTCCGTGAGATTAATGGTGTTTTGGGAGATGGTACTCTATCATTTCGAACCGTGGAGGAATGGTTTCGACTATTCACCTCCAGTTAAAATGCACCATGGATAAGCCAGCCGGCGGAAGACCTGTGACGACGAATACCGATCAAGTCATGAAAAACATCGAGCTAGACTGGCATGTGACATATCGTGACATCGCCCAGGAGATGGGAGTTAGTCACCAAACCATTTTAAAGAATCTGCACAAGGCTTTATACAAAAAAAGCTTGATGTTTGGGTGTCGCATGATTTGACGCAAAAACACCTTCTGGACCGAATCAACGCCTGCGATATGCTGCTGAAACGGAACGAACGCGACGCATTTTTGAAGCGGATGGTCACTGGCGACGAAAAATGGATCACATACTAAAAATGGATCACGATTAAAAAGTAAAGGACCAAAGTGGCTACCCTGTGGTACACCAGAGGTTACAAAGACGGGCTTAGACAGTGACGTTTTAAAAATAACTTTTTGGGTTCTACAAGAAAGGTATTTGGAAATCCACATAAGAAGGCTGTGAGGAAATCTGATAACGCTTAGTTTTTTTGGGAAGAGATAGTGGTGAACAGAATCAGAAGCCTTGCTGAAATCTGTGTAAATGACATCAGTCTGAGTTTTGTTCTGAAAACCTTTGATAACAAGGGAGGTAAGGTCAAGTAAATTATTGGTAGAAGATTTCGATGTCATAGAACCATGTTGGCAGGGTGAAATGATAGAGTAACATGAGTGTTGTATTTCAGATGTCATCAGTTTCTTAAGCACCTTAGACATCGCGGATAGTTTGGAAATACCCCTTTTGTTTTTAACATCGGACTTTGAACCATGTTTGTGACGAGGAAATATAAATGAACTTTCCAAATGGTTAAGAAAGAGCACAAGTTAACAGACAACTCAAATAATTTAAGCAAGAGCTTACATAGAAAATCAGCCCAGTACCTAAGTTCACATCCTGGTACCTCATCTGGGCCAGGTGAATATTCTGACTTGATTAAATTAAGTTCGTTAAGTAACGAACTTTCCAGAACCACAGGACTTTAAGTGCAGTAGGATTTCGGCTCGATATACGGATAAAGGGAATTAGAGAGAAAATTAGAAGATGAATAAGTAGATTGGAAGAATTCTGCATTTGTTGTTTCTTCAACTTTTGTAAGACAACCGCATTGGAGTTATAATCTTTGTTAAAGTTATTAAAAATTAGCGTAATTATGCGAACTTTTTCATGGATTATGTAATTAAAAGCATCTTTTACTCGCGGTTGTTTTTTACAATATAATTATGTATCCTACCGGCTGCGCCAGTTGAGTTTACTGTATTTTGGTGAATCGAATAAATTACCCGTGCTTAACACTAAGGCCAACGCTAACACCGTTGAAATAAAACATGATTTAAAGTTCAGTTGTTTTATTTTATTAGAAGATTATGCAGTGCTTCATTTGAGGGTTAGCTTAAGACTGATTTAAAGATGCTTAGATGATTCTAAGCGTACCAAATTTGGCTTACTGTTTACAATTGTTTGATATTGATGTTGATGCTGAGTGTGGGTTATTGGCGCATCGAGTTATTTGTTATTGTTTGCATCTTGATACTTTATTTGTTATTGTTTACATTTTGATGCAGAGTGAAAGATTTTGGTTAATTGGGTCTTGAGTGTGGCAGCAATAACTGTCACAGTTTATACATTTGTCTTTTAAGTGAGTATAGAGTGGACGAGATTACGTCATTAAATATATATATATTTATATTTATATTTATATATATATACTAGTATATATATAAGGTTGTTAGATATTTTCCTTCCGCCTTTTTGTCTTTTGAATTTCGCGGCTATGTGCAACCGCTACTGTTCCGCTAAACGTCAAATTCGCGCTATTTTGAAGTTTTCTTTCGTTAAAAGCAAATCCGGTAGAAAAACTTTCCGTGAGATTAATGGTGTTTTGGGAGATGGTACTCTATCATTTCGAACCGCGGAGGAATGGTTTCGAATATTCACCGCCAGTTAAGTCATGAAAAACATCGAGCTAGACTGGCATGTGACATATCGTGACATCGCCCAGGAGATGGGAGTTAGTCACCAAACCATTTTAAAGAATCTGCACAAGGCTTTATACAAAAAAAGCTTGATGTTTGGGTGTCGCATGATTTGACGCAAAAACACCTTCTGGACCGAATCAACGCCTGCGATATGCTGCTGAAACGGAACGAACGCGACGCATTTTTGAAGCGGATGGTCACTGGCGACGAAAAATGGACCACATACTAAAAATGGAGCACGATTAAAAAGTAAAGGACCAAAGTGGCTACCCTGTGGTACACCAGAGGTTACAAAGACGGGCTTAGACAGTGACGTTTTAAAAATAACTTTTTGGGTTCTACAAGAAAGGTATTTGGAAATCCACATAAGAAGGCTGTGAGGAAATCTGATAACGCTTAGTTTTTTTGGGAAGAGATAGTGGTGAACAGAATCAGAAGCCTTGCTGAAATCTGTGTAAATGACATCAGTCTGAGTTTTGTTCTGAAAACCTTTGATAACAAGGGAGGTAAGGTCAAGTAAATTATTGGTAGAAGATTTCGATGTCATAGAACCATGTTGGCAGGGTGAAATGATAGAGTAACATGAGTGTTGTATTTCAGATGTCATCAGTTTCTTAAGCACCTTAGACATCGCGGATAGTTTGGAAATACCCCTTTTGTTTTTAACATCGGACTTTGAACCATGTTTGTGACGAGGAAATATAAATGAACTTTCCAAATGGTTAAGAAAGAGCACAAGTTAACAGACAATTCAAATAATTTAAGCAAGAGCTTACATAGAAAATCAGCCCAGTACCTAAGTTCACACCCTGGTACCTCATCTGGGCCAGGTGAATATTCTGACTTGATTAAATAAAGTTCGTTAAGTAACGAACTTTCCAGAACCACAGGACTTTAAGTGCAGTAGGATTTCGGCTCGATATACGGATAAAGGGAATTAGAAAGAAAGTTAGAAGATGAATAAGTAGATTGGAAGAATTTTGCATTTGTTGTTTCTTCAACTTTTGTAAGACAAAAGATGAATAAGTAGATTGGAAGAATTCTGCATTTGTTGTTTCTTCAACTTTTGTAAGACAACCGCATTGGAGTTATAATCTTTGTTAAAGCTATTAAAAATTAGCGTAATTTTGCGAAATTTTTCATGGATTATGTAATTAAAAGCATCTTTTACTCGCGGTTGTTTTTTACAATATAATTATGTATCCTACCGGCTGCGCCAGTTGAGTTTACTGTATTTTGGTGAATCGAATAAATGACCCGTGCTTAACACTAAGGCCAACGATAACACCGTTGAAATAAAACACGATTTAAAGTTCAGTTGTTTTATTTAATTAGAAGATTATGCAGTGCCTTATTTGAGGGTTAGCTTAAGACTGATTTAAAGATGCTTAGATGATTCTAAGCGTACCACATTTGGCTTACTGTTTACAATTGTTTGATATTGATGTTGATGCTGAGTGTGGGTTATTGGCGCATCGAGTTATTTGTTATTGTTTGCATCTTGATACTTTATTTGTTAGTGTTTACATTTTGATGCAGAGTGAAAGATTTTGGTTAATTGGGTCTTGAGTGTGGCAGCAATAACTGTCACAGTTTATACATTTGTCTTTTAAGTGAGTATAGAGTGGACGAGATTACGTCATTAAATATATATATATTTATATTTATATTTATATATATATACTAGTATATATATAAGGTTGTTAAATATCTTCCTTCCGCCTTTTTGTCTTTTGAATTTCGCGGCTATGTGCAACCGCTACTGATCCGCTAAACGTCAAATTCGCGCTATTTTGAAGTTTTCCTTCGTTAAAAGCAAATCCGGTAGAGAAACTTTCCGTGAGATTAATGGTGTTTTGGGAGATGGTACTCTATCATTTCAAACCGTGGAGGAATGGTTTCGACTATTCACCGCCAGTTAAAATGCACCATGGATAAGCCAGCCGGCGGAAGACCTGTGACGACGAATACCGATCAAGTCATGAAAAACATCGAGCTAGACTGGCATGTGACATATCGTGACATCGCCCAGGAGATGGGAGTTAGTCACCAAACCATTTTAAAGAATCTGCACAAGGCTTTATACAAAAAAAGCTTGATGTTTGGGTGTCGCATGATTTGACGCAAAAACACCTTCTGGACCGAATCAACGCCTGCGATATGCTGCTGAAACGGAACGAACGCGACGCATTTTTGAAGCGGATGGTCACTGGCGACGAAAAATGGATCACATACTAAAAATGGATCACGATTAAAAAGTAAAGGACCAAAGTGGCTACCCTGTGGTACACCAGAGGTTACAAAGACGGGCTTAGACAGTGACGTTTTAAAAATAACTTTTTGGGTTCTACAAGAAAGGTATTTGGAAATCCACATAAGAAGGCTGTGAGGAAATCTGATAACGCTTAGTTTTTTTAGGAAGAGATAGTGGTGAACAGAATCAGAAGCCTTGCTGAAATCTGTGTAAATGACATCAGTCTGAGTTTTGTTCTGAAAACCTTTGATAACAAGGGAGGTAAGGTCAAGTAAATTAGTGGTAGAAGATTTCGATGTCATAGAACCATGTTGGCAGGGTGAAATGATAGAGTAACATGAGTGTTGTATTTCAGATGTCATCAGTTTCTTAAGCACCTTAGACATCGCGGATAGTTTGGAAATACCCCTTTTGTTTTTAACATCGGACTTTGAACCATGTTTGTGACGAGGAAATATAAATGAACTTTCCAAATGGTTAAGAAAGAGCACAAGTTAACAGACAACTCAAATAATTTAAGCAAGAGCTTACATAGAAAATCAGCCCAGTACCTAAGTTCACATCCTGGTACCTCATCTGGGCCAGGTGAATATTCTGACTTGATTAAATTAAGTTCGTTAAGTAACGAACTTTCCAGAACCACAGGACTTTAAGTGCAGTAGGATTTCGGCTCGATATACGGATAAAGGGAATTAGAAAGAAAGTTAGAAGATGAATAAGTAGATTGGAAGAATTTTGCATTTGTTGTTTCTTCAACTTTTGTAAGACAAAAGATGAATAAGTAGATTGGAAGAATTCTGCATTTGTTGTTTCTTCAACTTTTGTAAGACAACCGCATTGGAGTTATAATCTTTGTTAAAGCTATTAAAAATTAGCGTAATTTTGCGAAATTTTTCATGGATTATGTAATTAAAAGCATCTTTTACTCGCGGTTGTTTTTTACAATATAATTATGTATCCTACCGGCTGCGCCAGTTGAGTTTACTGTATTTTGGTGAATCGAATAAATGACCCGTGCTTAACACTAAGGCCAACGCTAACACCGTTGAAATAAAACACGATTTAAAGTTCAGTTATTTTATTTTATTAGAAGATTATGCAGTGCCTTATTTGAGGGTTAGCTTAAGACTGATTTAAAGATGCTTAGATGATTCTAAGCGTACCACATTTGGCTTACTGTTTCAATTGTTTGATATTGATGTTGATGCTGAGTGTGGGTTATTGGCGCATCGAG